>JALLPI010000103.1:0-34328 GCA_036939935.1 Cyclotella atomus | reverse complement strand
CATCATTTTGTGTCGTTTCCTTAGAAGCCCCTTAGAGAAAACTCTAAGGGGCGTCTAAGGAATTTTTCGGATGTAGTGATGAGAGTGAAATATATAACCACAGACCGAGTGAGGTACGATATAAGGATAAGAAGCCTATAAATTGGGGTGGGTGTCATTAAATGCAAATACAAGGTACTGCTGGATAAAGATTTGTAACAACTTCTGGCGGATGATGATGTACTCCATCCTGAACCCGGAACTCAAGTGGTGGAGTGGTTTTCAAATGCAGCTCTTTCCTACCGTACTGCACTTATTCTCAGTAACCACTGGTGCGATTTTCATTGCGACTGTTGCCTTGAGTCCTTGAGTGTCTGAACCACTCAACCCAACTCTCAGATTGAAAATCGCGCCGGTAGTTGCTGAGATTAAGTGCCGCTCAATTTTTGTATCAGTTAATTAGTAACTTTACCTAGTAAACACACACAAGACCCCCAATCTTCCGACCTCTTTTTCTCAGCCAATATCGACACCCAGAACAAACCCCCAAGTGAAACTACCCTCATTTTCACTGATCTTTGCAATGGGGCCATTTGTTTGATGAAAAAATTTGGTCGCCTCTGACCCAATGGTCAGCCCGGTGCAAATGTACAGTAGATTGATTGGTGCGGTTTTCAAAAGCCTAATTTACAAAGTAATTTTCCATCACCCCAACTAAAATCTTTTCTTTTCTTTTCTCTGAATCAGACGTTAGTGGGCATAAACGCCATTTTAGATTTATTTACGGAATGGTCTTAATAGTTCGTCGTATTGCCGTCTATTTTAGCCCACTTGATTCCATTTCATCGACGGCTTAGAGTCAACGGATCAATCGGCGTTACTTGACCTCTCTACCGCGACGTAACCATGTTATCCTCAACCCTCCGCCGCACCATCACCCTATCCCGCCGGCACATAACCCGCCCCCTCTCCACCCAAACAACCGGAGACTACACAATAGTAGACCATACCTACGATGCTCTCGTCATCGGTGCCGGTGGGTCCGGCCTCCGCGCGGCCATGGGATTAAGCGAAGCCGGATTCAAAACCGCCTGCGTCAGTAAGCTATTCCCGACAAGGAGTCATACCGTTGCGGCTCAGGGGGGGATTAATGCTGCTCTTGGGAATATGGGACGTGATGACTGGAGGTAAAGTTCAATAGATGCAAAGATTCGCAGTATCTTTTTGTATATCTTGTGCGTTTACTAACGATACCACTTGTTCCTACCATACACTTAACAACACATCAAATGCACCACCCAACTGCCAACAAAGGTGGCACATGTACGACACCGTCAAAGGATCCGACTGGCTCGGAGACCAAGACGCCATCCACTACATGTGCCGCGAGGCCCCGGCAGCAGTACTCGAACTCGAGGAATTCGGCCTTCCCTTCTCCCGTACGGCCGAGGGTAAAATCTACCAACGAGCCTTCGGCGGACAATCCCTCGAATTCGGTAAGGGAGGCCAAGCCCATCGATGTGCCTGTGCCGCCGATCGTACGGGACATGCCATGTTGCACACTTTATATGGAAGGAGTTTGGCCTTTGATACTACGTACTTTATCGAATATTTTGCCATGGATTTGTTAATGACCGAGGATGGGACGTGTGTGGGTGCCATGTGTTTGAATATGGAGGATGGGACGTTGCATCGTATCAAGGCGAAGAATACCGTGTTGGCTACTGGGGGTTACGGTAGAGCTTATTTTAGTTGCACGTCGGCGCATACTTGTACGGGAGATGGGAATGCCATGGCATTGAGAGCTGGGTTGGCGAATCAGGATGCGGAGTTTGTGCAGTTTCATCCCACGGGGATTTATGGTGCGGGATGTTTGATTACGGAGGGGTGTCGTGGTGAGGGGGGTATTTTGAGGAATTCGGAGGGTGAGAGATTCATGGAGCGTTATGCACCCAGTGCCAAGGATTTGGCTAGTAGGGATGTGGTCAGTCGAGCTATGACGATGGAAATTCGCGAGGGAAGGGGTGTGGGACCTAAGAAAGATCATATCTATTTGCATTTGGATCATTTGCCTGCTGAGCTTTTGGCGGAGAGGTTGCCTGGTATTTCGGAGACTGCTGCCATTTTTGCTGGTGTGGATGTGACCAAGGAGCCTATTCCTGTGCTTCCCACTGTGCATTACAACATGGGTGGTGAGTGCTGCTAGAGTGAATTTCTGAACAATGCTTGTGCAGATTGTATTTTGCTCACATCATGTGCTCATCTATTCGTTCGTTCAAAAATAGGAATCCCAACAAATCACCTTGGGGAAGTCATCAAAACTAATTTCAACGCAGATGGTTCTTTCGGCTCTGATGAAGTAGTGCCTGGACTATTTGCTGCTGGAGAAGCCGCCTCTGCTTCAGTTCACGGCGCTAACCGTCTTGGTGCCAACTCTCTTCTTGATATTGTTGTCTTTGGACGTGCCTGCGCCAATCGCATCGCTGAAATTGCCAAACCGGGCGACTCTATTCCCAATACTTCTACTGATATTGGTATGGACAGCGTAGCTGAATTGGATAGACTTCGATATGCCAACGGTGCAACACCTACTTCTGTCATTCGATCCGAGATGCAACACGTGATGCAAGATAAGGCTGCCGTCTACCGTACTGATGAGTTGTTGGCTGAAGGCAAAAAAGATATCGATGAAGTGGTCAAACACTTTAATGATGTCAAGGTTACTGACAAATCTCTCATTTGGAACACTGACTTGGTCGAAACTCTAGAACTTCGCAACCTTCTTCCCTGCGCCGCCACCACAATGCACAGTGCCGAAGCCCGCAAAGAATCACGAGGAGCGCATGCTCATGAGAATTATCCCAACAGATTGGATGATGAATGGATGAAGCACACTTTGGCTTATCATGATGAAAAGACTTGTGAGACCAAGATCGGATACAGACCTATTCACTATTACACTTTAGACGAGGAGGAGTGTGCAACTGTCCCACCTGTGGCTCGTGTTTATTAGATCGGCACCACTTGCTGATCTAATAATTTGTTTCTGTCCAAATATGTGTAGGCTTGAGTAAGAGATAGCCATAGAACTATATCAATTAGAGCGTTGAGTTACCGCACTCGCTACTTTAACTTTTGCCATCCATTTCCTCCAGAACCTTGTTACTCTTGACAATTGCTTCATAAATCTTGTCCGCGGTCCACTCTTCTCTTCTCAAAGCATCACCCAACACAAACGGACCTTGCTTCGTCCTCACTAAACCTGTCATGGTGGCAACCGATCCACATTCATATCCAATATCTCGAACAAGAGATCGAATGTATGTACCTCCTCCACATGAGATTGAAAGTGTGAATTGTGGTATATCAAACTTGCTTTCTTCGGATGTAATCATTGGTACCGTTGCATCAGTGAAAAGATTGGGTTTCTTATCTCTCTTTTTTCCGTGTTTTCCCCTCTTCTTGCCATTACCGTTCTTTTCTTCTTGTTCTGCATCATCCTCATCCGCTTCTGCTTTAGCATCAGCTGCAGCTTTCAAGTCTTTCTTCTTTTCTTCTGCTGCTTCTCTGTACTTCTGTGCAAAAACTACCCCGGATTTGATTACATCGTCATCCAAGCTTGTTCCAGCTTGCAAATCATGTATCATAACTTGTCTAGTTGGAATCTCTACATCATCTCCTTCACCCTTTCTTGCAATCTCGTACAACCTTTTGCCATCAATTTGTATAGCACTGTATAGAGGTGGAACTTGAGATATTTCTCCGCGAAATTTAGGTAGAACTTCTTCTATGTTAGTGATGGATTTGACATGATCATAACCTACTTCTTTGACAATATCTCCTTCTGCGTCCAAAGTGGTTGTTTCATAGCCAAGTTCTGCAACTGCCACATATCGTTTGTCCCCTTCCAAATAACCCTGGAGTTTGGTGGTGCCTTTTCCTATCCCTATAACAAGAACGCCTGTAAATGTTTCAATTTTAGACATTCACAAGAGCCATTATAGGTGCTTGTAGCCACCAAATGAACTCACCTGAAGCGAGAGGATCAAGGGTGCCCCCATGACCAACCTTGAGCATCTGTTTCTTTCTCTTTCCCCTGTTGTTCCCACCTCCGTCATTTTGGCCTAATGCATTACGATCCTGAGCATCTCTTGTAATGATGCCCCTGATATAAGAGACTGCGAGTTGAAAGATACATCAGATATGATAATGCACAACAAATACACAGAGACAAATATGATATACAAGAAGTTTCTTACCAACATCTTGACTTGTCCAAGTGAGTGGTTTATGCACTGCCATCAGGCCTTCAGCTCTGTAAACTGGCGGCGGCTGCCCATCACTTGAATCAGTGGTAGAGGAGAGGGCCTTTCGCTTGTTCTGGCTCATGACAATGAAAGATGGATGTAGACGACGCAGAGATGTGCTTCTGGAAAGTTGTAAAGAGATCATTAAGAGCAGGAGCTTGATGATATGGGACGTCGCCATCATCCACCCAAGAAAAATGAGGAGAAAAGGAGAGTGATGGGGCTTCCCGCCATTCATTAGGTACAATCTGGTACAATACTGATTCCTACGTGAAAATGCTCTCACCCTCCCCCTCTCTCCTCGTCTCTCAGACCATGGCGAAAGGAACCCAACGAAACCATGGCAAAGAGGAACCCAACTTCCATCTCCAAGACAGCCATAGACTCTCAACACGCCAAACTATCTGCCATAGATGCAGGATGGCTTCATTCAGATGCCAACGACCCAACATCGCATCCACTTCACGTGTACACAAACCTATTGCAGCAGCTCCATCATGGACCGAAACGACGACAGTCACCTCTTGTCAATGCAGGATATGCAGCCCGTATGGCTGTCATGACTTATACTTTAGAAAGATGGGTTGATCATGTTGCAAGTGCCTTTGTAACAGATCAACGTGGTGACATTCAGCGTATCAATGTTGTGATGGTCGGATGTGGCATGGACGCATTGGGTATTTGGAGTAAGCATTTGCTATATCACTCTCTGAGTAAGCGGATTAACGATAGCGGGGACAGATCTGACTGTTTGTCTCTTCGTCTATACGAGGTTGATTGTTTTGAAAACTGCGTGCTCAAGAAAGAATCTCTACTGCGGTCAGGGCTGTTGACAGCTGATTCTACAGAAAATGTCACTGATGATGAGAGAGATGCATCAGAAAGACAAGAACAACATTGTTACCTCCATGTTAAAGGCCATATCAATCTTGGTGGTGTAAGTTCTTCCGTGACAGAGAATGACTACACCTTAGTTTCATTGGACTTGAGAGTAGTGCAGGGAGAAAGATCGATTCTATCACAAGGCATGTCGTGTGTGGGCTTGGATGCATCCCAACCCACAATCGTGTTATCAGAACTGGTGCTAGCATATCTAGGACAAAAAGGTGCCAATGCTACCATGTCATCAATATCTGATATTATTCATGAGAACAAGTTGAGTATGTTTGCTTGTCTTGAACCCATGTTCCCAACCGATGATACGCCATTGATTGATAGAGTAATTTCACTGCAAGAGGCATACGCTAGGGATTACAGTCAACAGTTCCTTGGAAAACTGCATAATGGGAACTCTGATCAATATCCACAATCATTGTGGCTTCATCCGCTTTGTTCCAACTTACAAACCCTTCAACAAAGACTTGACTCATGCGGTCTGATGGAATGGAAATGTACAACACTGCGAGAATGTACTGCTGATATTGCTCGTATTCTACGCGGAAAGGTAACTGACTTATCATCTTCATCTGCTGATATAATTGGACCGAAGTTTTTATGTGCCAAAGAACCATTTGATGAGCATGCAGCATTGACCTTGAATCTTGGATGCTACTGCGTGGTGTGTTGTTTCCATCCATCATTTAGTCAAGTAGATTCATGCGGGATGATCGAGTCAATATGTCCATGGTATAAGCAGTCTACAAATGAGAGAGAACGAGTGATGATCAAACTACTTACAACTGCAACAGAAGATGCGCAAGTCAATGATCTGTATGGAAAGCTATACATGCATTTGTACAATGAATATCCTGCCATCCGAAAGATGGTCAAGTCGGCATTGAAAAGTGACTTACTAGTATCAAATGACAGCTTGGAAAGTTCAATACGAGATAGATTTATCAACGATGGTGGAGACTTTTGGGTAGCACTAGCCAGTGTTAGGTCTCAAATGACTGCAGAACAAACTGATCCTGCTGTTGTAGGATCTATAGGGATCAAGCGAAGAAGTAGAAAAGGAATGGCTACAAATGATGCAATGAACAATTCTCAATCTAATGAGTATGAAATTTGTCGCTTTGCAGTAAACGAATCATATAGAGGATGTGGTGTGGGATCGCAGCTGCTGCGAGCTGCAGAAGGTTTTGTGGCTTCATCAGCCTTCAATGGATCATCTGAACTTTATGTTGTCACTCCATCTTGCCTTCTAGCGGCAAACAGTCTGTACGAATCTTTCGGATATAGTTTAGACAGCTCTGCTTGCTTTATGGCTGGACTACTTCGAATGAATGTATACCACAAAACTGTTTCTGCATGAATGATTTACCAATCCATTGACGTGACAATCATCGGCCCTGTGAGTATCAATGTACTCATGTTACATACTTTATCATTCGTTTTACGTTACACTTCTCATCATTGTTACTACACTCAATGTTTCGGATCTACACAAGGCTTGATACATGAATCCGAACCTCAACTCGCGACATAAATTTCATCTTCCATCAACATTCATCTCCTGCTCTTCCAAGTTTTTCATGGGTCGGGCTTAGCAAATCGCCTGGGGCTCACTTCAATCAGAGGGCTGCCCACCGGGTGCATCCAAGGATCGCCGCGATTAGGCGTGCTATGAAGAGAAGCTCTGCGAATTTGACAAATCTCTTCATCTTCGTCAGAGACATCCTCAACCAAATACTTCCTCTGAATCGGAGAATTTTCTTCCAATGCATCATAGAACGTTTCATCGTCGACTTCGCCAGTGACATCAGTATTGGCATCGTTCCTTACCAGCCCAAGAGCTTGCAGACCACGGCGAAGAACATTCCACTGCGAATTCAAAGCCTCGCTGAAGGTTGCGGCAGCAGTCTCTGCATCAGTTGAAGTTGTGATGTTCGTTGTGACGTTCTTGGGACTTTTATTTTCCGTCACCTCGGCTTCATCTTCTGTCGGCGGGTCTTTCATGGGTTCTTTTGGTACAGGGATACAGTTGGGTGGATCGCGCCTCTCTTTGTTCTCGCTCTTGCAAGCAGACAAATTTCTGCTCCTTTGATTAGAACTCGCAGCGGAAAATAGACGTGAACGCGTATGTGGAGCAACGGGAGGGTCTTTGCCGGCACGGGTCGTAGCTGGAACACCTTGCGTTGAATCCGATGCAATCTGCGTCGATGCTGGCTTCAAATGTCTCCTCGAAGGAGTCAGGGTTCCAAGCTTCTTGAGGGAGGGAGACTTCACATCGATAGTTTTGAGAGATTCCTTGTACTCGTTGATGCGTCGCCTCTGCTCGGATGTGAAACGGTCATTCTTTCCGGAGTACTTACTTTTCGTGGCTGTTGTTTTGATGGTGGGTCTCTTTGCGGACGCCTTCGTTGCGGAGGGTGTCGTCTTGGCCATGATTGGTACTGAGGTGAAGTGGAATTCAGTGGAGGACAAAAGGAGAAGTGAGCGATGCGGGGAGAAGTGAAAGTGGAAGGTCAAGGATAGCGTCAAGTTGAATCCCGCAAGTTCACCTCAAGAAATCCATACTCAAAAGAGCGAGGCACATATTCCTCTCATTTTTAGTTACTAGCTCCATTGTTGATACTACTCTTACTGCGATACCTCATTTCACTTCACATCAAAATTCCACCTGCACATCCCGTGTCCTCGTCTTAATTAAAAGTGATCTAGATGTTACTTTTGACTTTAGTTTGCAAGTGCGCATAAGTACAAAGGTCGATGTCTTATGTTTTGATTGCAAGTTATTTAGAGATACTCGATCTCGATGGATCGCCATCAGTTGCAAGTACTATCAATGATGATCAAGTTACACAAGAATACAAATCTAAGGCTGAAGAAATTGAATCGTATCAGAATACCTATTTAGTTACGTCGCAAATGCCATCAAATTTTGCAAGTACATGTCCGTTATTCTTCCAGGACCTGCAAGGACATCCATACACAAGAATACAAATCTATCTAATTGAAACGTATGAGATTGTTATCGATGTCATCGTTATGAAGTTGATCACAAAATCGGAACTAGGAAGAGAAAATGAAACTACGGTACTGTACACTTCGAGTTGGTATTCAGAAAATCGAATCTTCCCATCCCATAATAGGCAATGAAAGAATGTCCAAGTTCACCCAGCTGATTACCAAGATTTATTTAAGAGGTTCTCTCACAAAATGATGAGTGTAAATGTGAGCAGCAATCAAGCGTTTTTATTAGTATTTTTAGGCAAGCCCCCAAGCGAAGCAGATTGTCCAAGTTTTACCAAGATTTAGGGATTCGTCTCAATTCTCAATGTTCTTTCTCACAGTTGAGAACATAAATCAGCACCAACATAGGGCTGACAGCTGGATGGGGCGTTCAAAATAGTCGAATAAAATTACACGCGGGCTAATTGAAATTAGTTTATATATTATTTTTGTGTTGTAGGCGATCCAAGGCGAACATTGCAAAGCGCTATTTTTATGGCCTGGGAGCTTCACCCATTGAAATGCCACGAGAAGATCCAAATTCACCTCCGCGTTTTGGACGAAATCAAACTGTTTCGACCGATTGCTCTCTTCCGATGGAATCGATGAAAGGGAGCTGCCATAGATGATCAATCGTCTATCATCCCCTTTTCAACGAAGAGCAAAGTATCGTTCATCACTTTTTATTGAGCTCATAAATTTCAGTTCCGGTTCTCGATGAAATAAGATGAACAACTTCACCAGCAACGACTTCGATCCTGTGGCAGCTGAGGCCAATCCATCTGGAGATACCGCTCCTCCTCCTCCTCCTCCTCCTCCTCCTCCTGAGATGGGCCACATCGTTCAAAACGCAGAAAATAGTGAAATCTCTCGTTATTACTACGGTGATGTAAGTGAAGTTCCTGGTGTTCCTCCTCCGGCCGCAAGCTATGTTCTCCCACCGGACGCACGTAGCAACTTTAACCACCCCGAGATTGGACCATTAAATGAGCACTACGAGACATATCATGCCGCAGCTGCAGGGGCTGCTGGATGGAGCAGGGGCTCTTCTAACTCAACATGTGATGACAGTATTCAAGGGGAGATCCGACAGCCACCTGCACACAATGAGTGGCTCGTGGAAACGTTGATGGATCTGAAGAACACATCACCTGGATCTGGAACTCAAGAAAACTTTGATGGCGTGCCAGCTGCCACATCTGTTAGACAGAAGAGAAAGGGGGGTGGTATTGATGAAGATCGTTTCAACTCGAAGAAACTTGCCTCTATTGCTGTTAGCTATGGTCCAATTCAGAAGAAACAGGCAGCTAAAGCTGAGGAGGCCTGGAATCAGCGATTGGCTGAGTTGCATGAGTTTAAAGCCGAACATGGACACTGCAATGTACCGCAGACGTATGAGAAGAATGCTTCACTGGGTGCGTGGGTAGCACGAAATAGGCTGTTCATGCGTCAGTTTGAGGAACAGCCAAATACTTGTTCGGCAATACAGATACAGAGGGTACTCATTTTGAAGGAAGTTGGACTGGTGTCCGGAATAGGTATGTTGAGACTTTTGTTATCACCCAAAGTAGATCCGCAATTTCTCACACCTGTGCTTTGTTTCAGGTAAAGGTGGATTCACCAAATCTACAGGAGCATTCATGTCATCTAAGAATGCAAATGACTGGGAGAAGCAATTCAATAATCTTCTCGCATATAAGTCAACACATGGCAACTGTGACGTCCCTGTAAAGTCTGATACTCACAGGTCGCTGGGTCGATGGGTATCAGCTCAACGCAAAAAGTATCAACAGCACTTTTCCAAGAATGCTACGGGAGGCAAGCCTGGAAATGAACTTTTACAACGGTTTCAACGCTTGAAAGATATCGGTTTCAGTTTCATCATTGGTAGTGGGAACTCGAAGAAACGAGACTCTATTACTAAAACAGATGTATCGAGGAATTTTGGAGAGATTTCGGACTGTATCAACGGGTTAGAATCCAAAAAATGCGGCGATGATGGCAATTAGCCAATGAAAATTGCATGTGTGCGAAGTGAAGTAGGCGGAATTGTATATGGTACTCAACAGTTGGGATCCTGAACGTAATCAATCAAGTTTGAGGCAATCTATTTTATCTTTTAACTTTTTCCTAATCAACACAATATCACATCTTTGTAGCTCTATGATCACATAGGTATGCTCGACACACTTGTCTAAAACTCGTACTGATCCCCAGTACTTCCAAAAACTTTCCAAGTCTTTTTGAAGTCCTCCGTTTCAATCACAAGATTTCCGGAAGTTACTCCATGGTTGCTAGGACGGAATGTCACTGCAAAATGAGTGTCTTCGTGTTGCTTCAAGACCCCATCGCTTGGAGTAACGAACCAATCATTATTGGTATCTCCAATGAAGGCAGCACGGAACTCTGCAAAGCCCATGTACGGGTTCTTGAGCTGCACATACAACAACAGTTAGCATCATCATTTTGTACAAAAAATATCACAGTGCATACTTAACTTACCCAAATGTCTTGCCTAGCAACTCCATTAAGAGGAGCCCTCAAAGTGATGATGCCTTCGTAGTCTCCACCAGCTTCAACTGGATTTGAGAAGTAAGACGATTTCTGCAGTATGATTGTTTAATGTGATCAGAATTTCATATAATATGCTTTGCCACATACTATAGATAATATCTAGTATCAACGTACCATTTCAAGCGCATTCATCGTAACGTCATACTCATTTGGTTTTTCGTAGTACAGATGCTTGTTGTGATTGGATATTTCACGTTGTTCGGCCCAGTTCTCGAGCTGCTGTGCACGGACAGAATCCATAGTAGGGTTAGAATGCAAAAGCTCTTCGGCATAGGTCATGCTTTGAGACATAATAATGTCTTCATGAGGTTCGTATCCTCGTGATCTGGCCCCAGTAGTCCTTGTCATGTGCGGTGTTACATCACTAAACACCAAACGATATCACTCTTAGTTCTGTTTTGAGGAGAGCTCATTTAATGTTTCATAAATAGTTGACTTACCGACCGAGTTTTTGCAATCCTGTTGTACCGTCGCCAGTCAGGCCCATCTCACTGTCTCCTCCATCGAACTGATCACTATCAGCAAAGCCATCAAACATTCCTGGTCCATAGTTAATGATCAAATCTTTGTTCATCTTTGTGTACTCAGCACCTAGCCTCTCAGCCTCCGTCAACGGTTGTACATCTGGTCCGTGATGAATTGAACGGTAGCGAAGGATTGTTGTTCGGGAGAGAGAATTACTCTGAGGAGCGAAGGCGTAGGTAGATGGCTGAGCGAAAATGACGAAATAGAGAGCGGAAGAAAGGATGGTGGCGGTAGAAGAAGACATGATTTGATGTTGTGCTTGGAAGAATAGGGTGCTGCTGAGTTTTACTTGTTGCTTTTGTTCGCGAGATCGAATGTTTGTTTTATGAGAGGTGAATGATGTGAGCAGGCGGGCAGAGGTAGATGCGTGTGTTGTCAAAGGAGGGCCGATCTGACATCACGATGACGTCAAAATTGTCGACACGTTGGTCTAGCGTGCATGAAAGTGTCTTGGGTGACACTAAAAAGTAACATAAGATTGCTTGAAAGTGACGTGTTAATCCCCGCTGCGATGCGGTTCGAAGGTTCCTCAAGATGAAATCATGACACACACAGCCACATCCTGCAACAGCTTTCGTCGTATCTTATCATTGCCTCTAGAATTATATATATCATACAGTCTCGACTTTTCAGTGGTATCATACTAATTCATAACAGGATTGGTAAATACATTATATGTAACCAGTCTATTGATGGATAAAGTCTGAGACTACAACATTTAAACCCATTCGATCATTCTTCTGACAACCGCTATCTTTTTCAGCAGCTTTCTTCGATACTCTTGACTGTACAAAGGAATATGATGTGATCAATTTGAATCTTGCTAAAGAATTACTTATACTAAGTAAATTTTACTAGGCTGGTTGACAAAACTTGGTCGGTGGTTGGGTCTAAATGTAAATGAGCAGAATTCTTGGTAAGAATTACATGGTTAATTTATGGCACTATTAGTGCGGCACAAAAATGCAAAGGGAATCGGAGAAGACACAACCAATCGTGAACAGAAATGTCACGGTTGGCTGTGAAGCTCACTGGTAATGAGCCCACAGTGAATAGGTGAGTCCTGCGTAAAAGCTGGGACTCAACACACCCTTGCAGTGAGCAAAGTGAGTGGATGATAAAAAGAAAAAGGTATCTACCGGAGAGTACAAAGTTGTTGCGTGGTGGAAGTAACCAGAGGCAAGATGGTTGATTGTTGCATAGCAAGTAAAGCCAGAGGCAATGTTAATTGTTGCATTGCTGGTAGGCAAGAGGCAAAAAATGATGGGTTCAAACCTGAAGAAGGTTGATTATTGTTTGAGAAAAAGGGTTGATGAGGGTGTCCACCCTTGGAAATTGCTGGGGGTGGAGAGTGGTGCTGCAGGAGAAGCAGGCTTAGGAGGTGGTGCTGATGATGTACCTCCGTGGAGGAGGGCTTGTGGGTTGTCTCGAGTTGCCTCCATTGATGAGGACTTGTGGAGTGCCTCTGGAGGAGAGGGCTTCGTTGCTGCTATGGAGGCAGGCTTGAAAAGAGTTGCCTCCGTTGGTGAGAACTTGTCGTGTGCCTCTGGAGGAGAGGACTTTTGGTGTGCCTCTGTAGGAGAGGACTTCAATGTGGCTGCTGCGATGATGGCGGGATTGGAAGAGGCTGCCGGGAGCCCAACAGGGGCATCCCAGGCAGAGGAAGGAGGTGCCGAGACGATGGCGGGCTTGGTGGGGACAGCCGCGAGCCTGATGGAGGCATCGTTGGTTGTAGAGGGTGCCGCGGCAATGGCGGGCTTAGGAGATGCGGCCATGAGCCTGAAGGGGGCGTCGACGGGCAAGGAGGTTGCTGCGGCGATGGCAGGCTTTGGAGATGCGGCCATGAGCCCGAAGGAGGCATCGAAGGGTCGAGGAGGTTGCCGCCGCAATGGCGGGCTTTGGAGATGTGGCCGACCGATGATGCGGTGGTTGAGGCGGAGGTGGCTCCATGGAGAGGAGCAGGTGATGGGAGGGGGTCAGGTCCGGTCCAGTGATAGATTCACCTGTGGCCATGATGGCATGATGGGGTGCGAGAGTTGGCTGATTAACCATGTATGTCAAAGAGCACTAGTGTAGTGGTAAGAATTACATGGTTAATTTATGGCACTATTTAGTGCGGCACAAAAACGCAAAGGGAATCGGAGAAGACACAACCAATCATGAACAGAAATGACACGGTTCGCTGTGAAGCTCACTAGTAATGAGCCCACAGTGAATAGGTGAGTCCTGCCTAAAAGCTGGGACTCAACAACTTCTGTGACTCAAGATACAAAAATAAATGTTATTTGGTTACTGCTTGTCACTTCTCACGTCAAGCTCTATTGGAATTTCCGCAAAGTGACTAGACAAGGACAACTGTATGAATAACAGTAGAGATAGCAAACTAAGTTAAAGTGTGATTAAAATCAAGCACATGCAGATCAAGCAGAAAACGAAATCAATTGAGATTTAGGAAAATATAAAATATGTCATTTCAATACATATCAATGCAGTGGAAATGGTATTTACATAAGGGTCAACAGCAGATAGGGCAAAGGATACTCAACCACGAAGCTCAAAACACAACCATTATACTGTCAAATTGGATAAGGCCATTACCATTACCTTTAGTAAATATTGACACATGTAGATACCTCCGTTGCACCTCCATGTGTAGCCGGTACTTCTGCAGTGACCACGGTTGCTATAGCTATGTCTGTTAGAAAGACATGAGAAGAGTGCACGTAGTGATCCCAATTCTTAAGTGCACTGTGGTGGACCTTAAATAGATTTGAAGAAGATCCAAGAGACTCTAAGAGGAGTAGAGATTTCGAAAGAGGGTTACATTTGAGATTTGAGCACGATGCAAGAGAGAGGTTCGGTTTTGTATTAGAAAAGTAGATTGATAAAGCTCATAATTTCCAAAGTGGATCAGTTGTTACACTATCGTTTAATCTATAGAACATAAAGAATTTTGCTCATCGCAGTAGAGTTAGAAGCATTTTAACATGCTATCATGATGGCTACATTGTTTGCAGCAATTGCTGCCATCACCATCATGGAACATCGTGGCTACATCTGCAGTTCCAGTGGTCACTGCCATTCTATATTCTATAGGATCATCGACAAAAACAAACGTGGCATTTATAGTACAACTACAACAATCGATCGGCATATGTTTGGACATTTGGACCTTCCTAATGCCAACCATAAATAAACACTACTTACACAATACAACTCACCCCAAGTCATTTCAATACAATTGTTTCAATTGATCCAAATCTTACGCATTGTGATTGTGTGCATTATCATCATAATCACACATCACTCAAATGAAAAGATACCTTTCAAAAATCTATGGGAAGCGTTGAAAATTATTGGTAGGTAAATTCAGAGAAAGTAAAAATGACAATGGTAATCATGATGAATTGATTAAGAAATATTCATATTGTTTGACTCTATCGTGTATTTCAGCACAGCTTATTTCCTCTAACATAATCCCAGAGGAAACGCCGCTGCCGCTCAGATAATATCTTATCCAGTAAGTACCACCATCTTCTCCATGCAGCTAACTGAAACAATCCTCCTCCTATCAAGCCTAGCCACCGGCTCAGCTGCTCTCCCATCTCCATCGCTCATAGCAACCACATCCCTACTCCTCTCAACCTCCACCCTCGCCGCAGCAGCCCCCGACGACGACGGCCGTCCCAACGCAGTCTACAAAATCAACATCCACGCCCATCATTCCTCCGACGATTCCTCCGACGACGAAGAAGAAGACGAAGAGGGCTGTCTCCTCCGCAACCCGGACAAATCCTGTCAAATCTGGAATAACGTTCAACACTTCCGTAACGACTTTGGTCAACTCGAATTCAAATGGAGTTCCTGTGATGACCCCTACGACGACTCCCACGATGACTTTGAGGAGGTATCCATCGAAAACTCATTGTATCAACGTGTCATCTTTGAAGAAAATTTGATCAAGGAAGATAAATGTTTGAGGTTGGATTCGACATTGCAGCAGTGTAGTAGTTACAGGCCTCATTATCATGAACCGTTTGTGCATTACAGTGCTAGTTATTTGAATGAGGGGTTTATGAGTGGAGTGAAGAGGGTGGTTTTTGTGGGTGGGGGAGATAGCATGCTTTTGCATGAAGTTTTGAAGTATAAGGGTCTTGAGATGGTTTTGGGATTGGAGTTGGATCAGAAGGTGACTAGGTGAGTTTTTTTGTGCAAAGTTTGTCTGCGTGTTGCTTGGATCATTAGTTTTCATATACATGTACGCATGTGACATGTGATGCTGTTAATGCTACTGGCCGGCTGGTTTAACTTCTCATTTCATACTGGTGCACTAACATGCCACCTCTTATTTCGCACCAAAGAAACTCCTTTGAGCACTTCAAAACCCAACCCCACTTCTCCAACCCCAAAGTTCAATGGTGGTTCGGTGACGGAGCCAAATCCCTGACCCTCCTCCCCCGCTCCTACTTTGGTACATTTGACCTAGTCCTACTTGATCTATCTGAAACAGTCATGAGTATGACTGTCACCAAAGGTCTTGATGTGTTTGGTGCCATGAAACTTCTCCTCAGTGATACGGGCATCATGGTCAAAAATGACTTTGGCTACTTTGAAAAGTTGAGTAAGGTCTTTGACACTTGCATCCAGCTGCTTATTCCCGATGTTACCTACATCTGTGATTACGAGTTGGTACTCTGTGGTTCGGACAAGGTTGACTTTTTGAATCCTAGCTTCCATCATTTGAAGGGAGGGAAGGGTCCAGATCAGGTAGAGACATTCATGTACAAGCCATTGGATGATATTGATGATCATTGGGGACCTGTGGTAGATTACAGCAAGTATTGGGGTGAGCTTAGGAAGTGTGATGATACACCTGATGAGACAGATGCTGAGGAGGAAGTTGCCTACGCTGGTGTGCTTTTGGTACTAGAGGCAGAAAACGTATCTTTCAAGGGATTGGATAATGGAGATAAAGTTGCCGAGGAAGTGGAGAAGGTTGTAAAAAAGCTCGGTTACGAAATTTTGTCCACCACAATTCGTGCCAGTGCGGGTGTAAAGGATGGTGCTGTGCTTGCCGTTGCAATGAAGGAGGGCTACATTCTTGCTGAGACGTGGCCCGAAGCCAAATATTGCAAACTTGACATTCATCTATGGGGCAACTTTGAGAAGCAGGAAGACATTCGTGCACAATTGCTCAAGAGTTTGGGTGTCAAAGCCGGCGATTTTTCGAACTACAGGATTGTTACAACAGGAATGCGTGGTTTAGAAACTCGTGCTAATGATTTGAAGACTGTGGGCCCTGACTTGGCGAAAATTGGACAGTGTGAGGAAGTAAAGCCTGGAAGCAACAAGTCTATCTTGGCTAATTCTTCCTACAAAGATGAAGTGGCTCTTCAACCTGTCATCGATGCTGGATATGAGGAGATCATCTCGCTTATGCTCAGGGAAACCAAAGGAATCAACGCTATCGTATTCTGTAATGTGAAGGGGGCACCTTGCCGGGCCAAGGATAGTCTAGTCAAGCAAGGATTTACTGACATTGTTACCATGTGGAGTTGCATGCCCGAAGAGGAGAAAGAGATGGATTCCAACGCAGCTAAGCAAGGAGAGTACATGCAAAAGTGGCGTCAGGCCATGAAAGAAGGTGCATCTGAATTCACTCTCTGTGGAAAGAAGGTCGATGTGGCGCTCAGAGAAGTAGCAACCAAAATGAATGGCGTGAACCTGGTCGTCGTTGATGCGGTTGCACCTTCTACACACGTTACTGGCTGCCACCAGTACTATCTCAAATTCTGGAAGACAGTCAAGAAGCCATTTTTGTTCTTGGTTCCCATTCTTGATGCCAATGATCAACACCGTAACTTCTTCCTCAAGTCACGTTACAATCATGCAGAAGAGGAGCCTGAATATTACTCCGAAATATTCCTAGGAAATGGTGAGAAGACCATGTCTTTCGGTCTCATCCATGAGGGACATTCAACATCCTTGCAAAACATCATGAGGGCAGAGACAGTACTCAAATCTCGTAAGGAAATCAAATTTGCTGAAATCAGAAAGATCACAATCCGTGGAGCCATGAGGCAGCAAGTAAACTATGAGCCGAAGACTTTTTCGTGGGACGATTACGATCAGCAACCTGGTTTGAAGCAATTTTATGGACAGCAACCTATTGGACTTCAGAGTATGTCTCAATGGGGTCTTGAGGGTGGTGCATTGACAGCTGCTAGTGTCAAAGCAGCAATCGACAATGCTATGAAGAAGTTTATGGCTGGTGCATCTGACAAAGAAACATTTCACGAAATTGGTGAGGGCGCTCTTTACATTGCTTTGCTCGAAAAGGGACAAGTAGCTGTTACATGGGACGGTGCCGCACACATGAATGTGAATGTCTTCACCTACGATGAAAAAACAAACCATGGCGCTGCCATTGCTGAACCAATCATGAGATCTCTTCCTAAAATGAATCTCATGCTCAGAGATGAACAGCCCCGTGGATATGGAGGAGTCATCAACACATCTGATAGGATCAACCGTGACGAGAGTCCAGAATGTTATGATCACTACAAAATGTGTACTACATTGAAGGAAGCCGGTAACTGCAGTGGAGCAAATAATGCTGATGTATGGATGAAGGAACATTGTAGGTTTTCGTGTGGTATTTGTGGCAAGAACAGTTCGTCTGCCAAGTCAGAGCTTTAAATTATGCATGTAGGCTGAACTTATAAATTGCTGATGTTACAGTGCTTCAAAATCGCTTTATCTCACTTCATGTACACGAGTCGTCTTGACAACTGTCAAACCAAACTACTGTCATTCGTAAACTGATAATCCAGTCCGTACCCTGAAACTGTTGTTTCGTCATCCCATGCACTTATTTTGCTTCTTCTTCTCCTCTTGTTTTCACAACAGCAGCAGCAATATGCCGCGCAACACCCATAGACACAACAAAGTGCCACTAGCACTGAAGATAGTGCAACTGATGCCAAACAACATCCCAAGATAATCTCATTTAGGGTCCATTCTTCAGGTGTTGTGTATAACATATGATTGACTAGTTCCGCCAGGTAATTCTTTTCTGTGACGCAGTCGTCATCGGTAGTTTGTTTTGCATTGCCATTTTCAATGTCACCATCGTATTCATTTTCAGCTTCTACTTCCTCTTCCAATCGTCTGTGTGGATTGTACCTCCAGTCATCATCTACAGTAAAGTGACTTAATCTCCGATAGTTTATTGCTTCACGAATTGAGTTCTGAGACCTACCAAGGTTCTCCTCTAAAAGGGATGGTCGTTGCTGCCAGTGCAAGAATGTTATAGCCACCGATCCTAGAAAGAAGCCAGTCAGCAATCGTTGATTTGCATACCACATGACTATCAGTTCTTATCCTTAGAACATGCTTAGAACAACTCCAAAGTAGTGGTAAAAAGTATAAGCAGCTATCAGCAGCTTGTATCTCTCATCTAAGACGAGCGGTTTGCTTATTGTCGTGTGCTCGAGGTCGACGTGGCTGGCTTTTGTAGAAGTGTTGTCGGTTGGGGTCTCTTCGGTTACCTCTCGACCTAGTTGGTTGTTGGTTTGCAGTTTGCAGTTAATACTAAGGGTATCTCTTTTATCTCTTCTTGCCGAATCTTTTCCTGTCAATTCACAACTTAGTAAGGGCCTATCGCCAGATTTTCATCACCGTCCCACACAACATGGCACGAGACGTTCCTCCTTCGATTAGCATGTTATCTCAATAGAAATGAACCTAACTCGTCAAATTCTCTGTGGATGTAAGTATCTACTGTGCAAAAGATGCCCATTCAATCAAATTCAATAATAAGATTCATAACAACAATGCTGTACATCCCTTGTCAACAGACCAGGGATGGTTCGCCTAACCAAACGACGGCTCGCGTCTCCAAACCTGGAATCATTGGTTTTCAAACAAGTACGCGAATGATACAGACTTCCCATCTGCAAATCATCTTACTCTTGACATGTACCCTTACATGAGCGAGTACGACGATGACGATTTGTTTGAATCCAATATTCCTATGCATAATCATCCTTCTGGGAAAGCTAACTTCTACTCGGCAGCTAGGCCAGCAGTAGTGAACAAACATTTCGAATGGATGAACGATTATGGGATTACTGGAGTTTGTCATATGAGATTTTTTATCTAACATGATGATAATAATAAACGTGAATGGAGGAACATGGGGTACTAAGGAATGTCCGTGTGCTGCTGAGCCTCATGGGCGTGCCTTTGCAGTATCTTATAATCCTTCTGGCAGAAGCTTGAATGACGATGTGTTGGATTTGCTGAAAGAGGATTGAATGCGGCTTGTTGATGAAGAAAAGATCACGTCAGGTTCACAGTACATTTGTCACGAAAGCAGGGCAAAGTAAAGTCTGCCTGTACTGCGTATCTATGGCATTGGGTTCAAATCGGTCAATGTTAAGAATACTACCGAGTTGGCATCCCTCATTGATTGGTTCCAAAACTCTGGAGGTAAATACAGAACATTTTTGATAGGAGGTGTGCCTTCTAACTGGCGTCAAAGAGTCAAAGACTCCCGTCAAGAAATCGAGTGGAAACAAATCTATGAATCGCTGGATGGTATAAATCCATGGCACGTGGGCCGATGATCATCAATCAAAGGCTTTGATCAGTACTACAATGACACGATATCGAAAGATGCAATGTTATGTGAGCAGCTGGGAGTGCTCTACATGCCAGTAATGTGGTGCGTAGGCCTTTATTTTACATGTCATTTGATTGTATCAATGGTCTTATCTCTCTAATGTCACATATGGGCCTGGATTTAGTCGGCACAATCTCAAGAACCAAACTGCGCCAATGAACTCGATTCCGAGACTTGGAGGCCGCTTCATGTGGAGGCAAGCTTACAAGTATGCAGCCGATGAGAATATATCAACTATCTGGTGTGCACAGTTTGATGAAGTAGATGAATCCACAGCAATCTTCAAAGTTGCCAAAGATCATAGTGAAGTTCCAAATGATGGCAAATGGCTAACACTCGACGCGGATGGAGAAGATTTGCCTCATGATTGGTATTTGCGTCTGTGTGGTGAAGCACAAAAGATGTTGGCTGGCAAAGTAAATGTCAGTGAGACAATGCCGATTAACTCTTTGACGCTAAAAGATGAGATACTCGTAGCTGAAATGTAGTGAGGATCGTGCTATGGAATTGGCAATAAGTGAGGCTCAGAACTGTGTCACACTTTTAGTATTGTAGAGCTTCTCGTCATCTAGACATAGTAGAAAATAATTTGGCTTGTGGTTTTGTCTGGTGTTACTGAAACTATGCTCTGTAGTCAATTAAGAATATGTGAATCAGGCAGGATTGTAAATTGTCCACAATTTCTTGGCAGTCTCAACCACATCCACACTGCCACTCCAGCCCTTTGGTATCATAACTGTATCTCCAGGAGAACATCTCGAACATTGCCCAGTCACACTGTCAGTAATGTAAAATAGCCCCTCTAAAACATAGAAGCCAATCGTTGCACCCAAACCATCAATATTGTAGCAACCTGGTGTGCAAACCCAGCTGCCGACATTGTTAGCTCCTGCATTGTACACAACATTCGAATGAATTACAGGATATCCCCTAACAGCACCTTTTGAAACGCCATAATTCACTTGATTCTCCATTGAAACCAGATCATGATAATGAATCACCCTTACACGAATAGGATCACTCTCCTCTACATTGTCGTGCTCATGAACAAACCAAATCTTGTGCATATCCGCCAGTACATCCCATCTACCAGTGTGTCCCTTCGGAATGATTACTGTATCGCCCGGGCCGAAATAATGCCGTGTCCCATCGTAATCGCTCAAACACCCGCGACCATCCCAAACATAGAATATTTCAGTGTGAGCCTTGGGATTTGGTGATGGCCACCCACCGGCGGTGCAGCTCCACGATCCGGCAGATGTTATGTCAATATCTGCAAGTGGACGTGTTGCATCATGAGGAGTGCCGACATCGGCTGTTGCACGAGCTCCCTTGGATCTGAGATTTGAGAGTGAAAAGTAGGATTTGGGAGCATGGTAGAAGGCCCCTGCTGATTGAACATCTGTGACGTCAGTTGGCTCCGGCGAAGATGGATTTTGACTGTTATTGGCAGATAGAGAGTCCAGGTAGGAGCAGAGGCTGGTGGACGATGCTCTGCGAGTTGTGCTTGGCGAAAAGCCTTCAGCGCGGCTGATGAGTGAGAGGACTACCAGGGCGATGGACTTCATGGTGGTGACATGGTGAGTAGAAAAAGGGAGACGTACTTTTTACCTTTCGAAGTTCGAAGTGAAACAAGAATATATTGGACAGACAGCAGCCAGCGCCTCGAGGATTATTGTCATTTTGCATTGAAGAGAGTGATGAGGCGAAGATCCATGCTGCATTGCATCGTACTTATGCAAAGAGAATAAACCTCTAAGTCACTGTCATTGACTCTGAGGAGGATAATGAATTTCGCAGTTAGGCTGTCCAGCTTATCGAGGTTCGCAGCCTTGAACCTCAATGCTACAATACCAAAAGAGCAGGCTAAAGGATAACATGTTCACGTAACGAATAAATTATGAAACACTACTTGTATGGAATGGAGTCCTTTTCATTTCACTTTGAAGCGGTATCAGTAAATTGTGATTTGAGCAGAAGAACTTTCTGCTTGGTCTGTAGAAGCTCCCTCGCCATATCCTTGACGATATTCAAATGCTTTCTTAACCTGGCCTGGCAAGCCCATGTTTGAAATGCTCGCCGCAATACACTACAATGACGTCTGCGTTCGAGATTTTCTATTACAGTCGAAGTCAATCTCTGCCTCCATGCTTGCTCTAGCTCCAGATTGGCTATTTGGATGTGTGACTTGGCTTCAAAATCGTGAATTAGTGATGTGAGCTGAACTTCCTTTTCTTTCCAGCGATCTTGGCAGTCTCGAAAAGTATCGCTGAGCTGCTGCAGTTGATCTACAGCGTTAACAAGGTCATAGTACAAATCACCTTGATCAGATTTTGCTTCGGAGTGTTTCGCTGCAGTTAATCTTGGAGATGCTAGGACATTCTTCAACATATTTTGCATCTCTTTAAACTCGGCAATCATATCAGATTTCTCAGTAAAACCTCCTCGTCCTCGGGTTATTGGTGTGATAGCTTCAGAGTCAACCGATGCCTCGCGTTTGGTGTGTTGAAAGTGAATAAATCTCTCAATATATTGTAAGTTCTCGTACCAAGAGGATGGAGATTGAGCATTATCAAATGAGAATTCCTCAGTGCAAGAAGCGTACGAAACCACTACATTTGTCAATTTTGATACCTCTGAAGTAATGAGACGATTGTCCTCCTCAACTCGAGCCTTTTGCTGTTTGAGGATGGTGAGAGCAGACTCAAGGTCCCTGTTGATTCGATCCTTTGCTTCGCAATCTCTTTTGAGCAAGCCTACATCATCTTCGAGCCGATTCTGTATGTCTTCCAGCGAGCGGATATAATCTCTTGCCTCGTCGATTTCGTCCGTTAATTTGTGGCATTCATTTTCTAAGCCATCAACCAGAGCTTGATGCATAGAGCTCAGGTTGGTGGAGTCTTGGTTCATTCTAAGTATTGTCTCCTCAAGGCGTGTAACTTCGTCGGCCAATTCGACATGCCTTATACTTTGATTCATCTCACTGCTATTTGACATGGGTCCATCTGTTCTAGCGGTGATGTCATCGAGCTTATACTGAAGTTCAAACAGTTCATTTTGCTTTGTCTGGATCTCGGCGTTCTTTTCAATGATGATTCTCCTGAGCTCCTGGGCTAGCGTTTGGCAAGCATCGATCTCAGCGGAGGCTTTCTCGTACTTGACCTGGAGCCTCTTGTGCTGGTCTTCGGCCTGTATTAATAGCTTTGATTTCGAATCCAGTTGAGAGGCCGTCTCGGTCACTACTTCTTCAAGAAGTGAGGCTCGTTCCTGCTCAGTAGTCAATAAGCGCTCTAGTTCTTCGCGACTTTGAGTAGTTTGTTGCAGCCTTGTATCCATGTGAATGATTTTATTCTTTGCTTCGTCAATGTCGCAAAGGAAATCTCGAAATTGTTCACTGTCGGAAGTTTCATTGAGATCAACAGGTTGTGGCATAGGATTCAATGCAGAGAGTTTCATGGTCTGCAGTATTTGGTTGACAAGCTCGGGTTTGGATGAACTGCAATCGCTCACGACAATCGGAAAGTTCTGTAGTATGCACAAATCACGCAGTTCATGTTCAATGAAGCTCATAAATCGTTCGTAGGGGTGCGATGATAGAGAAACCGAATCTTGCACATCGGGAGTAGAAGAACTGTTGAGTATAATGCTGATAGCTTGATGAAGTAGGATTCGATCCGCATGATAAGATGCTTCGACTTCTTTCGAACAACTGACTGCTGCTTGTGAACAAATCAATTCATCGCGGGCAATAGACAATTCAGACCTCAAACGCTTATTCTGCTGGTGCTGTGTTCTCAGCATTACGTCTTTCTGCTCCAGCTGTGAGTTCAGTTCGGCAACTTGCTCAGAGTGCATAACTTCTGTTTCGTGACTGCATCGCGCCTGGTTACGTGAAACCACCTCGTTCAACTCATCAATAATAGACTTGTAGTTCATCTCCTTTGCGTTGTAGTAACGTGAAAGATCATTCACCATGGATTCGACGCTTTTTTTTATATCAGCAATGTATACAACAGTAGCTCCCTTTGTGCATGAAAGTTCCATTGATAGCTGACAAACATCCAAATGGGTACGATGAAGCATAGAACGAAGTGAGGCTATGACTGCGTCTTTCTTTTGGTTTTCGTTGCTCATTTCCTGCAGCGCTGAGTTGATATGTCCATTTTCATTCTTCAATAAGTCAAGCTTGGTATTGAGACTTTGCTCCTCAGCTTGTATTGTCTGTAACCTTGACTCAAGAACGTGTTTCTCTTGCTGTGAAATTTCTGATAACTGATTCATTTCAGCTTGCAGATTGTCGACGGCAATTTCTAGCATAGACTTGGACTCGGACAAAGCAGATATGACGGCTTGGTTTTCAACGATGACCTCGTTGGCTTCAGTCTGATGACTTTTCAAGCTTTCCGTCGCATCGTTGAGCTGTTGTCTGATATCATCAACTTCAAGAGTTAAATCTGCGTTGCGTCGAGTCGCCACATGGAGTTCTTCATCCTTCAAAGCAGACATACGCATCAATTGTTCCTGAGCATTTCTCGCTGACTCCTGTAGAGATTTCATGTCAGAAGCGAGACGCTCCACCTCGCGTTCCTTTGCAGAAACGGAAGACTCTAACAAACGGCTTTGTTCGTGCGATTCTTCCAACTTTGACTTCAGGTTTCCAACTGCATTGTCTCTGGAACTTGTCATTTCAGCGAGAGACAGGTTGACAGATTCCAAGTTATCCTTCAGTAAATTGATCTCGTTTTCCTTATCTGATAGAGCTGACAACATTTCACTCATCTCCAGCTTCAGCAGACGAATTTGATTTGTTGATTCTTCTAACTGCGCGTTGAGCAGCTCCATCCTTGACACATCCTCGCTATGAGCGCTTTTTGATCTGGCGAGCTCTCGTTTGATTGACTCCATAGATGCTTGGTGCTTGGCACTGAGTTCAGCCACTGTTGCGTTGGATGACGTTTGTATCAGCTCAAGTGTAGTCGAGAGAGATGCCATTTCATTCTCCTTAGCTCGAAGCATCATTTGCTTCTCGTCGATGCTGCATCTCAGAGAATCACTCCATTCGATGGCCTCTTGGAGCTTCTGGCGCAATTCAATACTACCCTCCTTTTCGGCTGCAAGATCATCTTGGCAAGACTTTAATTCGGAGTGAATATGAGTGAGCTCCCTTTGGAACTCAGTTCTCACACATTCGATTGAAGTCTGATGTTCCGAATCCAGTTGAGAGATGTACGTATGGTGCGAGGATTTTGTAGACTCTAGCTTTGATACTAAAGATTTGATTTCTTTCTGCATTTCATCTTGTAACGTCTTTTGCTTTTCGACTTGGTCCCGCAATAACTCGCTCCTGTTGGAGGCCTCTTCAAGTTTTGAACACAGATCACGTTCTTTCCCAACAAGCAATTCTTCCTTTCTTTCAACCTCAGCTCTGAGGACATTTATCTGGACTGTGGCATCGCCTAGTCTAGAACGAAGCTGTTTCTCCATTTCAGTCAACTGCTCGTCTTTTTGCTTGGCATCAGCTCGCAGTGAATCACACCATGTCATCGCCTCCTCAAGTTTGAGACGAAGCATTTCGTTGCTCCTCAAGCCTTCCTTGTGCGATTCCTCTAAACTTTTCAGCTCGTCCTGACAGGACTGCAACTCTGAATTAACAGAGTCCAGCTGATGAAGAGCGGCTTTGTGTTCTGACGAAATTGCATTCCTTTCTTTCTCTATTCGATGCTTGTCCTCGATGACCAGTTGCAACTCATTTTTGACGCTCGCAAGTTGTTTAGTGAGATCGCCTTCGTTTTTCCTGAGCACATCAACGTCAGTTGAGAGCGACTCTATCGTTGATGAGAGCTTGGATTCTGATTCAAGAGACATCTGCTGGTGGCGTAGCAAGTTTTGCTTTGACTCAATGAGCTGTGACTGCAGAGAATCTTGCGAAGATTGGCATGTGGTCTGGAGAAGCTTGATCTCTTCATCCTTAGCCCTCAGTGAAAATGATAGAGAATCGAGCCGGATTGACAGTTTACCGTTTGCAGCCTTTTCTAGGTCGATAGTGTGTTTCAAGTCTTCAATGACAGCTTTCAATTCAGCTTGTTTCTCAGCTGCTTCGACAACTGCTGCCTCTTTGTCGATCAGTATTAACTTCAGCTCGGATTCTTTGGCGTTCGACGCAGCTCGTGTCGTCTCCAAATTCTCCTTTAGATGCTGGTACTTGATCTTTTCAGCAGCAATGGAGTTTTGCAGATTTGTTGTTTCTCTGAGCGCTTGACTTCGCGCTGACTCAAACGATTCCTTGCCAAGAGACACCTGAGACTTGGCATGGACGAGTTTCTGCCCTAAATCCTTTACGGTAGACTGCAAACCTTGTTCAACGGATTGCATTTCCATAAGCTTTGATTGCAGTGATTGTGTCTCTAATCGAGCCTCTTCTTTTACTTGATTGACTTCAGCGTGCAATTGAGAATTGGCAGTCTCTAATTTCTCCTTATCGGACCGGAGAGCAGAGATGAGGGCTTCCGATTCATTTCGGTGGCTTTCAAGGCGTTCCCGTTTTTCTTTCGCTGCCTCCAAGGCCGTGTTTAGTTCTGCTTCGCGATCGAGAAGGACTTTGATTTCGCTATCTTTGGACTCATTGGCAGCACTCAATGAATCAATGTTCTTTTGGAGTTGGTGGATCATGTTCTCGAGATCCTCTTTTTGAGAATTAATGCTGGATACTTGGCGCTTTTGATCATCGAGGGCTTTTGCAAGGCTTTCTTTGTCAGCTAGAGACCTTTCTATCAAATTTTCCATTGCGGTTAGCAGTTCATCTCGTTTCGAGGCCAATTCCGATAGAGCGGTTTCTTTTTCCTTGATCGAATCCAAAAAGGATTTCTCTTTACGTTCGAATGATAGCTTTTCTGAGGCCAACTGATGTTCCAACTCCTTCACGTGAGACTTGTGATTGTCAATTATTTGTTCAAGCTTCACCTTGCCTGATCTCATCGAAAGCAGATCTTTATCTTTTGCTAGAATCGTGTCGCATTGCTCATCTATCCTGCTTTCTAGTTCAAGCTGCATCGCGGTCGACTCGGCCACATCTTGCTCCCTCGCCTCTAGCGACTGTAATAGCTGGCGACGCAATGAATCCTCGGCAGATCCGTGTTTCTGCCTAAGCTTTTCGATCGTAGACTTCAACATGACCACTTCCTCTAGCTTTGATTGAAGCGGCTCATGGACCTGCTGTTTGACCTGAACAATGTGGCTATCATATTCAGCTGCTTTTTCACGACTTGTGCTCTCCACCAATTGGATTTGCATCGAAAGATTTTCTACTTGAAACTTAAGGTTTTCCTTCTCGGCGCTCAACGATGCGACTCTTGCTTCTGCAGATCGTGATACGCTTTGCAGAGTCTCTACGGTAGACATTAAATCCTCTTTTTGTGAGGACAATGCAGCGAGTTGCACAGTATTAGACTCCAGAGTACGCAAGAGATCGTGCTTTTCAGCTTTGAATAAGTCGGCATTTCGCTTTGATTGCGACTCGAGATGGTTCATTTGGTTTGCAAGCATTTGCTTCGTCGATTCCAGCAGAGATATTTCACCAAGATGTTCACGCTTAATGTTCTCTAATACTTTTATGTCACGTTGCGATTGATTGAGTTGGATGGACAAATCTTCGATAGTTCCACAGAGTGTCTTGTTCTGAGCTGCCAACTCAGAAATCTCGACCATCTTTTCATCCAGAGTGACCCGAACTTTGTTCAGGTTTGAGATCAGCTCGCACTTTTCTGCTTTGACCTTGCATGATTCCTCTTTGATGATGCGCAATTCATCGGTCAATGTAACAGTCTTTTGATTTGACTCTTTCGTCTCGTCATCAAACCTTGAGCGAAGTCTATCTCGCTCAGCAATTGCATTGGCAAGCTCCGACTGATTACTTTCCAGCTGATCATTGAGATCACGGATTTCGCCCTCCAATCGCTCACACTCTTCGTCACCTTGATCTAGAAGGCGCTCGGCTGTTTCAAGGTTGGCCTTGAGCTGTGCAACTGAAACTGCCGCTTCACACTGCGTAGCTTCAATGCGGCCAGCCAGTGCCTGTACCACAGACTTGTGTTCCGTTGACAGTGCTTCCATCTTATCATTCGAAGCCTTTAGCAATGCCTCAAGCGAGTCCTTCTCATTTGCGATTTTTGATAGCTCGGTTTGGACAATATCAATCTGGCTATCTTTCTCTTTTAGCTTCTCCCGAAGAGAAGTTGTTTCAGCAGTCAGTTCATCTTCTTTTGATGCAAAAGACTCTCTGAGTGCGTCTTTCTCTTGCTTCACGGCTTCAATCTGGATTGCAACGTTGGCGGCAGTCGAACGCATTTCATCAAGTTCGGCGACGACAAGAGACAACCTCTCTTCCTTCTCGTGAAGTGATTTGGCGGTTGATTCGAGTGTTTTGCTTAGGTCTGCATATTTAGTTTCGGAGGCTAAATGCTGCTGCTGTAACATTTCATAGGACTCCTCGAGCTCCCTCTTGGATTTTTGCAGCGATGCATGAGTCGACTCCAGCTCAATGACACGATGTGTGGCGCCACTGAGTTCGGCTTTCGCGGCGGCAACTTCGGCTTTGCATGTCGCAAGCTCTTGAGATAAAGACTGAATCGATTGATTGTGCTGCCCATATAGCGCGTCCTTTTCTTCTAACGCCAAATCCAGCTCTTCGCGACATCTGGCGGTCTCTCCGTTATTCTCTTCAAGCGCCAGTGACAGAGCATCGATATTGGACTGCAGCTTCGTGTTCTTGGTCAATTCATTTGCAACATCAGATTTTAGTCTGTCGATCTCGTGACGGAGCACAGCTTCGCTTTCAGAACGCTCATCCAATTCAGTCTTAAGCTGGGTTTGTAGCAGCTGATTCTCAGTAATAAGTTTTGCCTCCCGATCTTTACTCAAAATGTTGCTTTCAGTAGTCTCAAGCTCCAGCGTCTGAATTTGACGAATTAGTTGACTGCATTCATCACTCTTTGAATCAAGCTCATCTTGGAGCAATCTTAAACGTTGGAGTTCTTCATTCAGCTCTCGATTTGAGGTAGAAGCGTTTTGAAGTTGCTGTGTCAAATTATTGATTTGAATCTCGAGTTGCTCCTTCGTTTTAGTCATTGCAGCCTCTTGTTCTGCAAAAGACCCTTCGGCTTTCTCAAGCTTTTTAGCAGCATGGTCACGTTCTGCTGTCAGCGATTCGACAGTAACATTCGTCTCTGCCAATAATGCCTTGGTATCGTCCAGCTCACAGCTTATCCGCTCGCACATTCCTTCCAACTCACTGATGTGCTCTGAACATTCTTCCCGGAGAGACTGTAGCGATGCAGCCATCTCATCATTCTCCACCCTCAGATGCTCACATGTCGCAAGAGCCTTGTCAAGAGCCTCTCCTTTGCTGGCTGCTTCCTCACGCTCCTTTTGCTCTCTAATCAGGCATTTCTCTAGCTCTTCTGCAACCTGCACTACCTTATTTTCCAATTCTGCTGTATCTGAGAAAGCCATATCAAGTTGAGAACGAAGTTTAGTCTCTCTGCATTTAGATGTTTTCGAAACAGCAAGGCATCGAGCCTCACTGGTGGCAATTTTAGCAGAGAACTCGTTCAGCTTACTTTCCACAATGTTGCTCAATTCATCCAGCTTCAATAGACCATCTTGGGATGCAGCAATGTGCTTGGATAAATTCTCTGCCAAAATTGCCTTTACGACCCCTTGCTCCTGAACTGAATCTGTAAGAGCTTGGATCTCGGCATTCAACTCTTCAATCAGAACATCTTGATCAGCCTTGGTACCAATTTGGCTCGAAATCTCCTCCTGTAGCTGTTTCACAAGTTCGGCTTGTTCCAATTTCACAGTCAACAAACCGTCTACCTGCTCAGAAAGATTGCCTATGCGCACTTTGCAATCTTCATTCTCCCGAACCAACATAGCTTCCTTTTCGGTGAAGCATGCCTTTATCTCTTCAAGCTTGCTTACTACGCCATCGCGTTCCAATTCTAGGTCACTAATACGTTGCGACATTTGCTCTTGAAGCCTATCAGATGCAAGATCTTTTTCAATCAAAGACGATTTGGCTTCTTCCAGCTCCTTCAAAGCATTGTCACGTTCAGTCTTTGAATCGACCACTTGTGCTTTCAACGAAGTTGATGCCGCAGACTCCTGCTCAAGACGTGTTTTGAATACATGATTTTGTTCTTCCAATGAAACTTCGCGCTTCTCGAAGTCAAGCCGCTGCTGCTCCACCATTTTCAACAGTATCTCTTCCCTCTCAGTCGACTTTTGTGCAGTTTGTGTAGAACTTGTGTTGAAACGTTGCATGTCTTTAGTTAGAGCCTCGTTCTTTGATTCCAAATCGGTAATTTTCTTTCTTAGCCGATGCAGCTCCTCTAACTTGAGATCAGACGCAGCCTCTGATTCTTCAATCAACTTTTGCTTACGATCTGCCTCTTCCTCCAAAGAAGAGATGAGTTTGTCCTGCTGAGCCTTGGATCGTTGAGTCTCTTCCAACATTGCCTGAAAAGCGTGAGATTTGCTCCTTTCCTCCTCTAAATCTGTTAGCATGATGATTGACTTTTGTTCTTTCACTAGTGTTCTGTCAGAGGCGACACGTAGTTCGGCCTTCAACTCTGCCACTTCAGCCTCGAATCTGGACTGCAGAGTCGCACATTCTCCTTCCTTCTCTGACAGTTTAATTTCAAGCTCGGCCAGTACTGCTGAGTGCTTTTTGTCTTTTTCTGCCAACTTGGAATCGTGTTCTTCCGAGACTGACTTCATTGCGTTGTATGCCTGATACAATTTCTGCTGCATCTCGGCCACTGTGATTGATAGACGTTTCACTTCTTTTTCAAGAGCAGACGACTTGGCTGTCTCCTGGCGTATCTCCATCTGCAAATCAACATGCCTTGCCTGATCCAGCAGTGATTCTCTGGACACGTCTGTCAGCTCCGCCTTCGCACTCATACTCTCTTCAATCAAAGCCAATCTCACAGAATGCAACTCATTCAGCACCTCCTTTTTCAACCTCAACATTCGTTCAAAGCCTTGATTCTCTGCATCGTTTCCCACCAGCACCTGACCAATTTGCTTCATTTGTTTCTTTCCCGGAGTCTCCGCTGACTTTTTGCGTACATTCTTCTTCTTGGCAGTAGTTGCATCATGGGCTTGGTTTGCATCCAAAGACTTGAGAGGTGTGGGCGTTGTTCTTGAGATCTTGCGTACATTGGATGGAGAAAACAACTCCACGGACTTGGCCTTGATCGGTGTATTCAAAGCAAAAACTACAGCAACACCCTCATCTTTCAATTCTGCCTTTTCCCTCTCGGCTTTCTTGGTCATTCTCCTCCGAACAGCCTCCTCAACTCTCCCATCCAATGCCTTTGTCGGTGTCTCGACCCAACTCCACAATTCTCGTTCCATGCTCTCAACATCCATGGCAGTACTGACCCTCTTGCCACTTTTAACATTTCTCATTGTGCGTTGTTGGAATTGGGACTTCCAAACTTTATCCAAGGAACGGAATACTATAGTCTTTGGATGGGATTCAAACTGTTGAAGCAGTGAAATGATCGTAGAATGAGGACGCGATAGGACGGAGATGGAGTTTAGCGAGATTAGCAAATCATTTGGTTGGATGGTCAATTTTTCTCCATCGGTCGTCGATTGGGCAGACTTGATGTATTGACAGATTTGCAGATCAAACCCCTGTTTGATACGGGCGACGCAGCATCCCATGCTTTGGCCGTCGACACTGGCAATTACCCCTTCTAACTCCAGTGGCAGTGGTCCTGGTGGGAATTGTATTGCATATTCCAAAGGACCCATTGTAGAAGCTACGTTCTGTAAGGAGGAATTGTGTTGAGCAAACAAAGTGCTGGCTGTGGTATGTGTCGTTGATGTAGAAATGATGGAGCCAGTGGGTGATGCAATATTGTGGTTTGTTGGGAATGCATGATAAGTATGAGGTTTGAAGGGACTGGGGGCCACTGAAGCCGTTGAATCTGGACTTGTGAAAGCCGGGGATGTCTCGGCACTACTAGTAGCTGGAGAGTTTTCACCGTCACCATAATACGGTCTTCTCAATTGTTGAGTGGGATACGCAGTCAACAAATTCTTGGGTCTAGGCGAAGCCGTGTCAGCAACTACAGCTTGAGCCCAACTCATTTTGCCAGAACTCTTGAAGGTTGGTGAGGTAGCATCCAATGAAGAATAGAGAAATTCCCCTTCATCGTGTGCACCTGCCGTTACTGCTCGCTTAGACCAATGTTTCTCCTCTGACGACAATCCAGTAGATGCAGCCGCGGATGCAAGAGATACAGCAGAGTCGGGTGTACCCATGTAAATTTTGAAGGAATCGATGGGTGTCTCTGTAAAGGCCAGTAATTTGGCAACTGGTGTCTTTTCTCCCTCTCCATTGGCTACATTACGCGATTTCAAAGCACTGTTGAGCTGCCCTCGTTCTGCAGTCTTTTCAACAGAGCGTGCTTCAATGATAGTGGCCGACTTCTTAGCTTGCAGCCTGCTGCCACCCGTTTGACGTCCGACTCGACCGACAGCAGCACCGATGGAATCGTCGACAAATTGACTGGCTAAGCCGGCGGCGGCTTTCCTTTTGGGGGTGTATCGAGGAGGCAACGGACTGTTGGCGGAGAGCTTGGTGCCGAAGCTTCTTTGCGGTGTTTTGCTTCGCCGGTTCATCTTGGCAGATCAAATGCTCTCTCTATCAGCTTAAATTGCGATGCGATGGCTGAGATGGTGTGGATCTGTACTGTTGCTGTTGTTCTCCCTTGATAGTTTCAATTCATTTGCAAAACGGCCGTCATGGTTATTAGTTGTGGTGTTGATGGAGATGGATGGAGAGCCGTTGTCCCAGTTCAAATTCAGTTTAATACGTCAAAACACAAAAGGGCCTATTTAATGTTGATTGGCTTTCTCGAATGGATACATAAATCAAAAGCGTAGTTTATACTACTTATGACACTGATCTATGAGGGTAGATACATTCCCGCTAACCAAACTCACATCTGCCACGCAGCAGAGAATGTGATGACAAGTTATATGTGTCCTTAATGCAATTAAACAACCATGTACGAAACAACCATTTCGAATCTCGGACACTTAACAATTTGCAGCTCGTTGAACAGGCCCTTTTCTCCGATCTGGAAGGCAACTACACTTCACATTGGGAAGACGGCTTAGCCTTTCTAAGCAACCTTGAACAACAACCGCCCCCATTCCGGCAACCTCTCACAACAAAAATACGATGGCGACTTGAACAGCATGTCTCAGAAACCTTCCTTTCAGTGGTTGAACTCAACAATGAAGCTTTGAAACCCGCTGATCACCATCCATACCGCAACCGCAAAGAATATGATCCATGGCCACTTCTACAACTCCAAATCCTTTTCGAACAATTAGTCCTAGCTCCTACTCCTCCTTCCAATAACGGCAACGGTAAAGGACTCAACTCCATCATCCATGATCGCCTACGACGTTTCAAGCAAGGCCGAATCCGGGAACTTTACGAAGAATCACGTCTGATCCAGTCCAAAACACCCAAGCAACAAGCAGAGAAACCAGTCCAGATTCAAAAGGCAGCACAGGCGGCAGCCGATGTTGACAACTTTAAATCCGCCAATGCCCTGTAGCACTAATCAACCAAGACAACATCCATGTCCTCGAAAAGCTCCACCCACCATCCCTACGAAGAGGCTGTGTCAAAACAGGTACTTCAACTCGTAGTGGCGGCACAAAGCGCAAATTCAAGGCCACACCATCTCAAGTAGTTCACACCCTTTCTCACCTGAATAGAGGCAAAGCAACTGGAATCAACTGTGACTCATTAGATTTGTACATCAATGCAGCTAGACGACTCAATCTCAAGGATAGTAAGGATTTATCAAGAGCAAAGGCATTGGCTGGCTTCTTCAATCGAGTAATAAATGGTGAAGTGCCTACACAATTCCAGACATTTATTCGTCAGACTTACCTTGTTGCTCTTGAAAAAGACCCTGACGACAAAACCAAATTGCGCCCACTTGGTGTACCTTTGGCTATCAGGCGCATTGCTGGCATACTCGTCCTCCATGAATATGCATCTACCTTCGCAGAGTATTTGCTTCCGTTCAACTACGCTATTGGAGTGGGAGGAGGAGTTGACGTGGTAATCAAGACAGTCCAATTAGCTATTGATCAGTACATCATTGAACCTGAGAAAAATGGTGACCTACCATCACGCAGTCTGGTGTCATTGGACATTCGGAACATGTTTAATGCGGTATCACGTGAGCGTCTTCGAGAAATTATCTCCGAAAAATTCCCCACTCTCGAAGCATATGCTGATCTTATCTATGACGGTGCTGGTG
>JALLPI010000102.1:0-45615 GCA_036939935.1 Cyclotella atomus | reverse complement strand
AATTAGAATACCTTCCATAGTTATGCTAGCAGGGTCAGATAAATAAGTTTGCCAAAAAGCAGGACTGTCACATTGTGTTATAAAAAGCATATTTTTGTTTACCCACCTCTATATAATAGAGTGGGATTACTTCAATAAATTTCAAAGTTTTTTATTGACTATACATACAAAACAGAGTTATATGAACGAGCAAGTTGTTTAAAAGTAACTTGAAATTTAGAAGTTTTTGTTGTTTTAATTGAAACCAAAACAACAGGGCCAATAGTAGCTAATAGTAATATATTACCTGAAAGCAAAAATTGTACTAAATAATCCGTATATAAGATATGGCCTACAGACATAATTTCACTAAAATAGTCTAATTTGTTTAGTCAATCTGCATAATAATTAAAAAGAAAGCTTACATTATAAGGATTGACCTTTTCAAAAATAGAAGGGACTGATAACAAAATTTCAATCAAAAAAATAGTCCCTATAAAACCTCCAAAAGGAAAATATTTTAAAAAATCTTTTGTTGCGGAAGCTATTTTTACATCCAACATCATAATAACAAACAAAAATAAAAGAATAACCAAAGATACAAAACGTATTACCTTGAGTCAGACCCGTCTTGGTTTTCGTCCTTATCGACAAGGTCGTCGGGCTCAGCGCGACTATTTTGATCACCTTCGCTTAACTCAGCGCCTTCGCGTACGGATTGGTTACTATTTTCATTGTTAGTACTAAGAGCACCTAAGCTCTCTAGTACTCTATTAATGTCAGTGCTTGACGGCACCGGTGACTCCTCTACATTAAACACCCAATTGGGGTTGATGTTGGAAGTATCTTCATTAAAGGGTCTATATGGCTCTTGGCCAGGTAATGAAGCTTCCCTAATATCCCTAATAATATTATTACGATCAAAAGCCAGATCCACTTCGACTATTCCTTGCCTCCTAGTAGGCTCTAAAGCCTCATAACGAGCAAGTCCTTCAGCTGCTCAACGATCGACCCTTGCCCAGTGAGCTGCTCTAGCGCGCGCTTCACGTTCTTCCTCCGTCGGTCGATCGTCAGGACGAACGGTGGGTTCTCATTCAAGTGCCGCAGCAGCACCTGCACCTAAAATAGCTACAGCCCCAGCAGGAATATTAGGATCCGGCACATCAGGGTCTGTTGGATCTCCTTCCTCTTTGGTAAGTGCGGATTCTTTAGGTTTTTGCAGGTCTTTTTTAAAAAGGCTATTTTTTATAAGATAGCTCATATAGTGTGCAAATTTTCCTATGGCACCAATGAACAAAAAAAAACAAATAAGAAAACTAAGAATAGCCGAAGAGAAATATATCTCTTCCATAGTTTTAGCAAAAGCATAAAACATTGTTTCGCAACAAATAACGTTATCTTCTAAATAAACAAAATAACTTTTAACAATTAGAATACCTTCCATAGTTATGCTAGCAGGGTCAGATAAATAAGTTTGCCAATAGTCCCTATAAAACCTCCAAAAGGAAAATATTTTAAAAAATCTTTTGTTGCGGAAACTATTTTTACATCCAACATCATAATAACAAACAAAAATAAAACAGCTATTGCACCTACATAGATAATTATAAATATTAATGAGATATATTCACATTCTAATATAAATAAAAGACTAGCCGAAGACACAAAACTTAGAACTAGAAATAAAACAGAGTATATTGAGTTTTGACTGAAAACGGTCATTAAAGAACTTGTTAGTAATAAAAAAGAAAAAAAATAAAAAAATAAGTTAGCTATCATATAATCTAATCAGTTTATTTTAATGAAAGAGGGATTTGAACCCCCGACATTTGGATTATGATTCCAACGTTCTAACCGACTAAACTATTTCATTTGTTCCAGCTACACGTTCCCGTACAGCTACCTTGTTACGACTTCATCCAAATTACTAATTTTTTAATGATTAAATTTTTTATTTATTCACATATGAACACTTCAATTGAACAAATAAAAAAAATTTAATTTAAAGTAAAACTAGCTTTCTGCATGTGACGGGCGGTGTGTACAAAGCCAAGGTACGTATTCACCGCAACGTTCTGATTTGCGATTACTTGTGATTCCATCTTTATGTAAACGGGTTGCAGTTTACAATCTGAACTAAGAAAATTTTTAAAGATTAACGAAAGTTTTTAATTTTTGTTACTTTTTGTCATTTTCATTGTAGCACGTGTGTAGCCCAACCCATAAGGGCCACAGTGACTTGACTTAATTCTCACCTTCCTTTAAAGTATTAATTGTTAACAAACAGTTTTTTTAAAGCAAAAATTCTTGATGAAAATCAAAAATTAAAAGTAAATTTTTAAAAATAAGAGTTACGCTCGTTTAAAGGAATGAACCAAACATCTCACGACACGAACTGACGACAGTCGTGCAACACCTGTAAAAAAAGTTTATTAATTTAACCGCCAATTTCGTTGCAGTAAAAAATCAATTGAAAAGTAATTGAAATATCTTCAAATTATTTTTTGATATGTCAAGGGTTGGTAAGGTTTTGCGCGGATTATCGCATTAAACCACATGCTCCACCACTCGTTGTAGGCTCCCGTCAATTCCTTTGAGTTCCAATCTTGCGATCATACTCCTCAGGCGGAATGCTTATGGCGTTAGCTTAGAAAATCTAAAATTTTTAATTTAAATTACAGCACTCAGAATTTACAGTGTAGACTACCAGGGTATCTAATCCTGTTCGCTCCCTACACTTTCGTCCCTCAACGTCAGTTTGTACTAAAGAGTCGCTTTCGCTTTTGATATTCCTTCATGTATTTTTAGAATTTACTCTTTAACATGAAATTCTACTCTTCTGTATAAAACTCAAGTAAAACAGTATTTTATATTTTTTTAAAGTTAAGCTCTAAATTTTAACATAAAACTTATATTACAGTCTACGGACACTTTACGCCCAGTAATTTTGGGTAACGCTTGCCCCTCCCGTATTACCGCGGCTGCTGGCACGAGATTAGCCGGGACTAAAACTTTTTTAAATAATGTCATTATCATTTTTAACGAAAGAACTTTACAACCTAAAATTAGCCGTCAATCATTCACATAATATTGCTGGATCAAACTTTCGTTCATTGTCCAATATTCCTCACTGCTGGCCATAATTAGCCTGGACCTTGTCTCAGTTCCAGTGTGGTTGGACATCCTCTAAGACCAACTAAAGATCGAAGGCTTGGTAAACTATTACTTATACCAACAACCTAATCTTACACAAACTCATCTTTTAACAATTATCAAATAATTTTTATAAATTTATCCAATATTACTACAAATCAAAAAATGATTTTTTTTCATAAATAATCAACGTTAAAAATAAATATAGTTTATCTTGGATTAAAAGGTAGATTTTATTTGTTGAGTAAAATTTATTGAATACAATAATACAATGTAGGTTGCGAAGACTACACAGTTATGCATTCAACACAAATAAATTTGCGTGTTCCTCACCCGTTCGCCACGAATATTTTCGTTCAACTCGCATGTGTAAAGCATATTATTAGCGTTCACCCTGAGCCAGGATCAAACTCATTTTTATAAATTTAAAATTATTCATCAAATTTTAAATTAATTTAACTTTAAATCTTAGTAATGATATATTTGAAGAAACATTAATTATGTTTTTGCTTAGCTTTTGATCTAGCTCATCAAACTCATTGGCGAGTCTTTTTCGTCTCAAAAGTTTTTTGCTGTTCAATCTACGACAGTGAAAAAAGTTTATCGCAGCTCCAAACACCAATTTTTTGTCTTTTTTGTTACTTAGAAAAACTTTTAAACTAATAAAAAAGTTAATAAAATGACTAAAATAATAACTTCATTGAATCAAACAAAGAGTGACTCACAAAGTTACAAAAAAAATCTCATCGCACTACAAAAACACGTTTTAATTAAGAATATTCTAAATATTGCTCTATCGCGTTTATAACAGGAAAGCACTGCCTGATATGGGATTGAGTTTTGACTAAAAACGTCATTAAAAAAAACCTGTTAGTTAGAAATCAGCCCGACAGAGTTTTTCCACATTAATATAATCTAACAGGGCAGTTACATTTATGAAGCTGTTTGATATTGCCTCAACTTTTTATTTCTGTGTTACATCAGAAATAGAAAGGTCGAAGCTCATTAGAGCCCTCATATCTATAAATTCTGGCTTCGCTGCTGCTTGAGGCGCAGTTGTGGCAGGTATATTTAGCAATAGTTCTAATAAATGCTGGTAATGACGCAGTCTCAGATGTGGAAAACCGAAAATCTTTTTACCATTATAATCGGGATTTATCGGCATGATATTGTCATGTCAATACCATACACTATCCTCTAGGAGTTTTCTTAAAAGAGTGCTAATCAACAACAAAAATAAAAGACTTACAATACCGAATTCGAACCTCACATAATTGCGATTTTAGTACTTATCAGCTAAAAATTTTACAATTCTTACACATTAAGCCTATTACGTAATAGTTTATTACGGCTTTTCAAAAATTTTTTTTAAGGTTAGTTTCTTGCTTAGATGCTTTCAACAATTATCTATTATAAATATAGCTACTCGACAATGCTATTAGTATAACAATCGATTCACCAGAGATTTACTTTTCCCGGTCCTCTCGTACTAGGGTCTACTCCTTTTAATTTTTTACACTTACGGTAGATAGGGACCAAACTGTTTTACAACGTTCTAAACTCAGATCATGTACCGCCTTTCTTGGCGAACAGCCAAACCCTTGGAACCACTTACAGCTCCAGGATGCGATAATCCAACATCGAGGTGCCAAACCAATCCATCGATAGGGTCTCTAAAGATTGATTAGCCTGTTATCCCTGGCGTACCTTTTATTCGTTGAGCGATGATCATTTCCACGCAGAATCACCGGATCACTATAACCGATTTTCATCCCTGCTTGATTTGTCAATCTTCCAGTCAAGCAAACAATATGCTATTGTGCTCTAAAATTGAGTTTTTCAATTTGAGTCTACTTCTTGCACGCCTCCGTTACATTTTAGGAGGCGACCGCCCCAGTCAAACTACCCACTATAAACTGTCTTGAAGCAATGAGTAAAAAAAAAAGTTTTAAGAGTGGTATTTCAATGATGTTTAAACAAATAACTTAAGTTATAGTCTATTAAAAACTTACCACATATGCTACACAAAAAAAAACTTGTTACAATTTATAACTATAGTAAAGGTGCACAGGGTCTTTCCGTCTAGCCGCAAGTAGTCTGCATCTTCACAGACATTTCAATTTCACTGAGCTTATACCAGAGACAGTAGGACAGTCGTTACGCCATTCATGCAGGACACCAATCAAATGCCAAGGAATTTCGCTACCTTTGGACCGTCAGAGTTACAGCCGCCGTTTACTGGGGGTTAAAGTCAAAGCCAAAACTTTTTCTCTTAATCTTGCAGCACCGGGCAGGCGTCAGTCTCTATACTTCTTTTTTCAAATTTGCAGAGACCTGTGTTTTTATTAAACAGTCGCTGTCCTCGATTTTGTGTCAGCTTTTAAAGAAATAAATCTAAACAAGCTACCCCTTATCCCGAAGTTACGGAGTCATTTTGCCGAGTTCCTTTGATATAATTAACTCAAGTGCCTTAATTTACTAAATTTGTTCACCTGTGTCGGTTTGCAGTACGGTATTATTTTAAAGCTATTTCTTGAAAATATTAAATAATTTTTAGTATGAATCAAAAATAAAAATTACACTCATATTTTGTCACTTTAAAATTCACTAAAAAATTATTACCCATCAACTATAACTTTCGTTGTCATCTTAGGGACCGATTTATTTAAGGCGGATTAGCCTTTCCTTAAAAACTTTGAACTTAAGGCAACATTGTTTAATATTCACAATGTTTTTCGCTACTCATATCAATATTTTCATTTTTGATTTTTCCAATTTATATAACTATAAATTTTTTTAAATTTACAAAACGTTCTGCTACCATTTATTTCAACACGCAAGAACTTGATCGGTTCTGTTAACAGCTTATCTTCTATGGAGGACGGAGGTCTTCCAAACGACACACCAACCGAGGCTGACCCTCGGTTGGTATGTCGTTTTGCAGCTGAATAGCCTGCTAAACAAGAGGCTTTAAAGAAGCAATAACTTAATTTGGCGCTGATGATTTAAATCTATTGTTTCGGCAAATAATTTTAGTCCTTATACATTTTCGACGCTAAAAAACTAAACCAATGAGCAGTTACGCTTTCTTAAAAGGATGGCTGCTTCCAAGCCTACCTTTAGATTGTTAAAATTTTTTTACTTTCTTTTTCACTTAATTATTTTTGAGGGCCTTAACAAATAGGCTGGGCTGTTTCCCTTTCGACTGTGAATCTTAGCACTCACAGTCTGTCTGCTTAAAATCATTTTGTCTCATATTCGGAGTTTCATTAAGTTTAGTAAAGCTTTACGCCCCCTTTACTTATCGAGTGCTCTACCTTGAAACAATGTAATTTAAACGCTCTACTTAAATAGATTTCGCAGAAAACCAGCTATCTCTAAGTTTGATTGGCCTTTCACCCCTAACTACAAATCATCCCAGTATTTTTCTACATACACGAGTTCGGCCCTTCAACAAGCGTTACCGCTTTAAATTCAGCCTGTTCATAGTTAGATCACTTAGTTTCGGGTCTTATATCAAAGACTTATTTTTTGGTTGATTTAAAAAACTTTTAGAAAATCTAAATAAAAAACATACAGTAACCTAGATTTGCTATAAGTCTAATTACTTCAACCGAAGCACACGTAGTTTAATACTTAATTTCTTTTAGCCTACACATTATCATAGTTTAAGCTTGCCATTGATATAAACTCATTGATTCATTATGCAAAAGGAACGCTGTTACCTTTAAAAGAAGCTACAACTGATTAAAAACATTAAATTTCAAGTTCTTTTCAATTTCAAAAATACTTTTTCACCTTTCCCTTACGGTACTTTTTCACTATCAATCGTTAAAAGTTTTTAGACTTTGAGGGTGGAACCCCAATATTAAAACAACGTATGCCATTTGTCATTTTACTTTATATTTTATTATAAATTAGACATTTGTTTTACAGGACTAGTAATATCATTATGTAACCTTCTTTGGTAGTGGTTTTTAAACAAATTCTAATTATCTCAAAAAATAGTCTAAACCGTTTTTGCTCGCCACTACTTACGGTCTCTCGGTTGATTTTTTTTCTAGTTACTTAGATGATTCAGTTCACTAGATTAAGAAAGTTTTAACTAAAAATAAGTCGTTAAAACTTGTTAAAATTCATCAAAACTCTTTTCCGATTAGAACAATTATAATTCTACGTTATCACACTCATTATAATATTTCGTTTTTTAAACGTTCTTACTCCTTTTAACGTTAAGGTATTCATTTAATGTATTCAAAAGATTCTAATAAAGGCGAATAATGGGATTCGAACCCATGACATTCAGGATCACAACCTGATACTCTAACCAAACTGAGTTATATTCGCCTAAAGAATTTAGTAGTTTTAATGCAAATTGATAGCATCATTTAAATAAATGCATGTCAAAATCGTAAATACATAAGCTTGAATCAATGCAACCCCTAATTCTAAACCCATTAACAAAACTAAAATTAATAAAGGCAAAATATGAAGGATCGCTAATAAATCTTCTAAAAGTAACATACTTCAAGAAAAACCTACAATTACTTTTAGCAATGTATGCCCTGCCATCAAGTTTGCAAATAACCGAACTCCTAAACTAATAGGTTTAAAAATATAAGATAGCAATTCAATAGGAACTAACAACAGTGCTAAACCAAAAGAAGTATTAGAAGGGATAAATAAAGACATCATATGAAATTTATGCTTTTGAATACATATTAAATTGATACCAATAAAAATTGAAAAAGATAAAGTAAATGTTACAATCAAATGACTTGTTACTGTAAAACTATAAGGAATTAAACCAATTAAATTGCTAAATAACACGAAAGTAAAAACAACAGAAATAAAAGGAAAATACTTTTCTCCATCTTTGTTGATATTATCAAATAATAGCTGAGATGATATTTCATACAAAGTTTCGACCAATACTTGTCACGTGTTTGGAATAAAGAAAAAACTAGCTGTATTTGATTTATTTGAATTCGAACTAAAAAAATATACAAATAAACTAAAAAAAATTATAACTAAGATATTTACTAATACTAAATTAGTAATTGAAAAATCAAAACAAAACAATTTTATAGAAAATAATAAAATAATTTGAAACTGCTCTAATGGTGTGTATAACATTGGAATTTTAACAATTTGAAAGTGTTCATACTATTAAAGTTTGTTAAAGACGTAAATGATATGATTGAATAAAAAATTTTTAAGTAATTATCCTAAAAATTTTAGTTAAAATAATACTATATTAAGAATTCCCATAAAAAACATAAGTATTTAAATATATTAATTTCAAAGTACTCTTGAAGATACAAGATTTCAGGTTTTATTTTGAAGAATTTTTATAAATAATTAAAGCAAAACATATTGAATTTTTTTCAAAATATTAAAGAAAAGACAAAAATAAATTATTAATTCAATAAAGGCATACGTTCGAAATGAAAAGTTTAAGAATGATTTACCTAGTATTGACGTACAGTCCCAAGAACAAAGATGTCACCTTCTAGAATCAAAACGGTATCTCAGTAATAGATGACACCAACGAAACCACCGAAGAGTCTTCTGGCAAGGGTGGTAGCCCTTCAGGAAGAGGCCCTAAGGGCCTGTCTGGGACTGGCGGTTGAAGCGGGGATATCAATCACCATACCAAATAAATTGTCGGAAAATCATTGGTTACTGACAATGTTCACTGATTTAATCGATTTTGATGAATCAAAATAAAGACTTTTAGTCAATAAAATTTTTTTTTGTATTATCATTTTTAATTTAAATGTTATATATACCTACATAATTAGGATAAGGTAGATTTAAACCTATGGTATTCTAATTATATAAAAACATTGTCAAAAGTAAGATTCGAACTTACAACCTCTAGGGCATGAGCCTAGCGAACAACCAATTGCTCTTTTTTGACTTAAAATTTTGGATAACATTTATGTTAACTTTAACGTTTTAATTTAAAATCTGTTTCAACCCATCTAAATCGAAACATAGACGTGTGAATAGTGCATTGGGGCTTTTAATAATTTGAAAGTGTTCATACTATTAAAGTTTGTTAAGACGTAAACAATATGATTGAATAAAAAATTTTTAAGTAATTATCTTAAAAATTTTAGTTAAAATAATACTATATTAAAAATTCCCATAAAAAGCATAAGTATTTAAATGTAGTAATTTCAAACTACTCTTGAAGATACAAGATTTCAGGTGTATTTACGATTTTGACATGCATTTATTTAAATAACACTATAGAAAATAAAAAACTCGTAAACGCATCAAATCTTTTCTTAAAATCAAACTCCGAAATATTTAAACGAAAAGATTCTTTTAATTTCTTTTAGTAAATTACTGAAGAAATTATAGAATCTTTTTTTAGTTCTATAAAACACATGCGGCAATTTCCTGAAATAGATAAGCCTTTGTGATAACAATGATGAGATATATTAATATCTAACGTTTCACAATATTCGAGAAGAGGTGTGTTTTGTTTTCAAAAGTTAGCGTTTGAATTATTTTTAAATTCTAAATCATAATTAAATTTTACATTAGTAATGTAAAAATATTTCAAAATTTATGAAAAATTAATTTGACTTAAACAGCTTTTAAAATGGTTAAAGCATCGATCTGTCATGAAAAAAATTGCAAGTTTTGGTATTTCAATCTTTAGGCTTAACCTTTGATATTTTTAATGCTATCTAATTTAATAGTATTTTTCAATCGGTAATATATTGTTAAAATTGCTAAACCTATAGCAGATTCTGTTGCAGCAATTGTTAATATAAATAAAACAAAAATATAACCTGTAACATTGTCTAAATAGATAGAAAAAATAACAAAATTCAAATTGATCGCTAAAAGCATTAATTCAATTGACATTAGCATGATTAGTATATTTTTTCTATTTAAAACAAGCCCTAGTACTCCAACCAAAAATAAAATCAAAATAATATTTAATATGTAATTAAGATTTAAAATTATCATGTGTAAATTAATTTTTTTTGAGTATATTGGGACTCGAACCCAAGACCTGTGGATTAAAAGTCCAATGCTCTACCGACTAAGCTATATACCCATATTCATTACCTTTTTAGTGTAAAAACATTATAATGCAAAAAGAATTAAAAATGCCATCATTAATGAAAAAAGAGCAATAGCTTCAGTTAGTGCAAAACCTAATATAGCCATTTTAAACAATTCGTCTTTTAAAGAAGGATTTCGTGAAGTACCGATTACTAATGCACCGAATACAGTACCAATTCCTACTCCAGCTCCTGCAAGTCCGATAGTTGCTAATCCAGCCCCTACAAATTTAGCTGCTTGTAATAACATGTGAATCTGAAAAAAATATATTTATTTCGGCGGCTTTAACGCAGCTACTATACAATAAGTTTTTTTATGGTTTGAAGTTCCCATCAGGTTTTTAATTTTAAGTAAATCTTAAAATTTTTGTAGTCTCTGTAAGTGTTGATATATATTAATTATATAAAAATGGTTGTTTTAATAGGCAATTTAGCTCCTCCAGTTTTAAAAGCTGTAATGGCAATATTTTTAGATATTCCGCAAACTTCAAACAAAACTGTACCAGCACTGACTTTAACGCTTCAATGAGACACCGCGCCTTTACCTTTACCCATTCTAACTTCAGTAGGTTTTGTGGTAATAGGGATATTTGGGAAAATTCTTATTCACATTTTTCCTTTTCGGTTTAATTTTCTCACAATAGCTTGTCTCGCCGCTTCAATTTGTCGCGCTGAAATAGTGCCAGATTTTACAGCTTTTAAACCAAGGTCTCCAAATTGCAATGTATTTGAACGAAAGTTATATTTAGTTAATTTACCTTTGTGTATTTTTTTATACTTGGTTTTTTTAGGTTGTAATAGCATAAGTTTTTTCTTTTTAAGTCGAATAAATTCAAATTTTTAGTATAAAAATACTATTAACCGTAGAAACAGTTGATTGATTAAAACGAGAATTTTTCAAATCGCATTAAAGTTTTTTATGCTCTTGATGCTTTGTTAAATTTACCTTTAATTGTAATTTTGGCACTAGTAAGAATAAGATATCAGTATTTATTAAAAATTTGATACTTTACTTTAAAAATCTTAAAAAATGACTATTTTTTTGTGTAATGACTTACTTAATTCTTTTTTATATAATTTAAATAGATAACTTATAAATTTTGTTACTAGTTTTGGTTATTAGATGTCAATTAGTACAAGATATTCGTAGCTCCTCTAAAAAAGAATTAAGTAAGTCATTTAAGTTTTGTAGTTTTATAAAAATATGAATTTTTCTTTTAATATGCAAAGACTTAAACCTTCTAATAAAACATCTTCAAAATTTTTAAAAAGCATTTTTTGTTTTAAATTCTATAATATTTCTTTTTTTTAGTTTTTATGCTTTTTCTTTATATTATGATAAAAATTTATAAAAATAAAAAATACTATACATACTTTTTTTATTTTTAATCAAAAAAGAAAAATTACGAAATAAAGATTTTAAAAAAACCTTGAATACTGCTAGTATATAAAATAATAGAAATAAAATTAGTATTTGTAAAAGCATATGTAATTGTGTTTAAGTTACTAGTTTTTACTAGTAAACAAAATATTTGACAGAACAATTGAATACTTTTTTATAAAAATACAGTTATACTTTAAATTTCAATTCAAAAAAAATACGTAACACAGTACTTTAACAAAAAATAGTTAATTTAAAATATAAAATAAATTAACTAAGGCGTTTGAAGTAAAGGTAGATAGGTTCTAGGCCAAAAGATGAGGGCATTTGGACCCGATAGGTACCTGGTTTACGCGGAATTGAAGTAAAGGTAGATAGGTTCTAGGCCAAAAGATGAGGGCATTTGGACCCGATAGGTACCTGGTTTACGCGGAATTAAGCATTAAAAAACCTCTAAAAACAAAAAAGAGTTTTTATTTTTATAAATATTTATCATAATATAAAGGGGAAGAGAGGGGGGAGATTATAGAGGGGGGAGAGAAGGGGTTTTGAATATACAAGTCCATACATATCGTAGTCATATATTTTCTTTTGAATTAATTATTCAATGAATTTCTATGTATTTATTATTAATCTTTTTACCTTTAATAGGTTCGTGCTGTGCTGGGTTATTCGGCAGATTTCTTGGTCCTTTTGGTTCATCTTACATTACTGTATTTTGCTTAGTAAGTACTTTTTGCATTTCTCTTTTTACTTTTTATGAGGTAGCATTGTTAAATTGTTGTGTTTATATCAAATTAGGACCTTGAATTAATTCAGAATTATTAAATGTCGATTGAGGGTTTATGTTTGATTCTTTAACAGTTGTTATGTGTTGTGTTGTTACTTTTGTATCTTCTATTGTGCATTTATATTCTACCGAATATATGGCTTACGACCCACATCTTTCTAGATTTATGTCTTATTTATCTCTTTTTACATTTTTTATGTTGATATTAGTCTCGGCTGATAATTTCATACAAATGTTTGTTGGTTGAGAGGGAGTTGGTCTTTGTTCTTATTTACTTATTAATTTTTGATTTACTCGAATTCAAGCGAATAAAGCAGCTATAAAAGCAATGATTTTAAATCGAATCGGTGATTTTGGTCTTGTTATCGGAATTTTAATTATTTTTGTTGAATACAAAGCTGTAGATTACGCTACTGTTTTTGCACTAACTCCTATTTTTACACATAAAATGTATCATTTTTTAAATTTTGATTTTAATTTGATTTCTATTATTTGTTTTTTTTTGTTTATTGGTGCAATAGGAAAATCTGCACAATTAGGATTACATACTTGATTGCCCGATGCTATGGAAGGTCCTACTCCTGTTTCGGCATTAATACACGCAGCCACAATGGTAACGGCTGGAGTTTTCTTGATAGCACGTTCATCTCCTCTATTCGAACATAGTTCTAATATTCTTAATTTGATAACCGTCCTAGGAGCTTGCACAGCTTTTTTTGCAGCTACTGTAGGATTATTACAAAATGATTTAAAACGAGTTATTGCGTATTCGACATGTAGTCAATTAGGTTATATGGTGTTTGCTTGTGGTTTATCCAATTATTCAGTTGGAGTTTTTCATTTAGTCAATCACGCTTTTTTTAAGGCTTTACTTTTTTTAGGAGCTGGTTCTATTATTCATGCAGTTGCAGATGAGCAAGATATGCGAAAAATGGGAGGATTAAAAAAATTAGTTCCATTTACCTATTCTACTATGGTAATCGGTTCTCTTGCTCTTATTGGTTTTCCGTTTTTAACAGGGTTTTATTCAAAAGATGTTATTCTTGAAGTTGCATATGGTAAATATACATCACAAGGACATTTTAGTTATACTTTAGGTACAATAGGCGCATTTTTGACTGCGTTTTATTCAACTCGATTAATTTATTTAACCTTTTTGTCTAAACCAAATGGTTACAAAAGTATTCTTTGTTCCGCATTTGATTCTTCTTATCAAATATCAAGCTCTTTATTTCTTTTAGTTATTCCTAGTGTTTTAATTGGATTTTATGCTAAAGATATGATTATAGGATTCGGCAGTGATTTTTGAGGAAACGCAATTTTCGTTACTTTTAAAAATATGAATAGAGTAGACTCAGAATTTATTACTCATTTTTATAAAACATTACCTGTAATTTTAAGTTTGTTAGGTGTAACCTCCTCATTTTTATTATATTTAACTGGCAGCAAAATATTAATCAAACTGAAGATTTCTAAATTAGGAAAAAAAGTTTATAACTTTTTTAATAAAAAATGATTTTTTGATAAAATATATAATGAGTATATCAGTCAATATTTTTTTACAATTAGTTATACTATCACTTATAAGACTATTGATAGAGGAATCATTGAAATTTTTGGTCCAATGGGACTATCTTCTATCATATCGAAAAAAGCTATACTAATTTCAAAAATACAAACCGGTTATGTGTATCATTATACTTTTCTAATGTTAGTAGGTCTCACAATCATTTTAGGTATGCGACAATTTTGAATGATTGCGGGTAAGTTCGTGGATTTCAAAATTTTTTTTTTATTTTTTGTTTTATCTTTCTTTTTATTACAGCCTTCAAATAAAGATAGCAAATCAAGAATGATTTAAATTATTTCTTATTCTAAAAAAGCTGAAGAAACTTTCTCATTGTATCTTTTCTACTTATATACATTTGGAGATTAAAAACTAGAATATTTCTACCGTTTTAATTAAACAGATACCGGTTCGTCAAAGTTGCGAAATAAGGATGTTCTTAAATTTTCAAAAAGTAACTATGGTATAAGTTCTAAAATTCTTTGTTAAATATTTATGATTTTATGCATAAACCTTTTATATTTCAAAAACAACACTATTTAGAAATAAGGCAATTTAGTTTATTTAACTAAAAGGTGTTGGTTAAATATAATTTTCAATTATTTTTAAGGTATAAAAAATAAGTTTTTTCCCTAATTACGCATTGTTTAAACTTATAAAAACATCATTTGTATCTAGAAATAATAGTTCAAAAAGTACAAAATTATGTCAATTAATAATAGATTATAATCAAATTGTATAAAAAAATGTGCCATTTTCGCGTCTTTTTCTGTTAGAGCTCACAATTTATACAAATGACTTTTAAAATTCGGTTCTATACGTTACTTTAGAAGTGAAAAATCTAAGTCTTGCGTTATTTAGCCGATGCTAATTCGAAGAATTTAAACTAAATATGTATGATTATCATATTAATGGCAACTCAGCACTCACAATTAAGCCCTATTTATACATTTGCAACTCGTTGACTTTTTTCAACTAATCATAAAGATATTGGTACTTTATACTTGATTTTCGGTGCAATTTCAGGTGTAGCAGGTACTGCTTTATCTTTATATATTCGAATAACATTAGCACAACCTAATGGCAGCTTTTTAGAGTATAATCATCATTTATATAACGTTATCGTTACTGGTCATGCTATATTAATGATTTTTTTTATGGTTATGCCGACTTTAATTGGTGGTTTTGGTAATTGATTTGTTCCTTTAATGATTGGAGCGCCAGATATGGCTTTTCCTAGAATGAATAATATTAGTTTTTGATTATTACCTCCTTCGTTATTATTACTTTTTGCCTCAATGTTAACTGAAGCGGGTGTTGGTACAGGTTGAACAGTTTATCCACCGCTATCGAGCGCAACCGCACATTCTGGAGGTTCTGTAGATTTAGCTATTTTTAGCCTGCATTTATCAGGCGCATCTTCTATATTAGGAGCTATTAATTTCATTTGTACAATCTTCAATATGCGAGTAAAAAGTTTATCTTTTCATAATTTACCATTATTTGTGTGGTCTGTTTTAATTACTGCTTTTTTATTGTTGTTATCATTGCCAGTTTTAGCAGGAGCAATCACAATGTTATTGACAGATAGAAATTTTAATACTACTTTTTTCGACCCTGCTGGAGGCGGTGATCCTGTTTTATTTCAACATCTTTTCTGGTTTTTTGGTCACCCTGAAGTTTATATTTTAATTTTGCCTGGGTTTGGTATAATTAGTCATATAGTGGTTAGTACTGCGAAAAAACCTATTTTTGGTTACCTTGGAATGGTTTACGCTATGTTTTCAATCGGTGTTTTAGGGTTTATTGTATGAGCTCATCACATGTTTACTGTAGGATTAGACATAGATACCAGAGCTTATTTCACAGCAGCAACTATGATTATCGCTATTCCAACAGGAATTAAAATTTTCAGTTGATTGGCTACTTTATGAAAAGGGTCAATTGATTTAAGAACGCCTGGTCTTTTCGCCATCGGTTTTATTTTCTTATTTACTGTAGGAGGGGTTACTGGGGTTGTTCTTGCTAACTCTGGTATAGATATTGCGTTACATGACACTTATTATGTAGTAGCACACTTTCATTACGGTGCGGCGTCTAACGCTGTTTTTGGTTGTCCATTAGGACCCATTTAATCGACTGATTGAATTTATGAGGTTATATTCTTTAAATTCAATAATGGTAAATCGTCGTACTTACCTGAGAGGGCTAACCTCGAAAGGGAACACAGCATGTACGAAAAAGTCTTCTGAAAGAGTGGAGATCGAGATAAAAGGTATTTATACCGGAGCATTCATGGATAGGATAACGAATCTCAATTCGAAGGTGGGGTCTGAAGTCTCCCTTCTATATATTTTTAATAGGTATATGGATGTGCAGGGTAAAAGATATTACGTAGTCTATTTTTTATTCAGTCAATCGAAGCAACCGACTAGCAGTGCTAGAAAAAACGAAGAGAGTCCTAAAAATGTCTCTTATTGCCAAAAACAAACGGAATTCGCGATCTTCCGAAACACTAAAGTGTGGGGAAGACGGAGGATTCATAGTACTGCTTTCATCTGCAGGAAGGAATCTAGCAAGTTTTCGATCGGCGAAGTAGAGTTCGAGGGTTCTGCTATCAAAGACCAATTTGATTTATTATATGACAATATAAAACTGAATATAAAAGCTAATAATTTAACTACCATCCTATCTAACCAAGAATTCTTAATGGGTTGTTATTTCAACATAAAATCCAAACCGGGCAATATGGCGAGTAGCCTAGATAAAGAGACTCTAGATGAGATCAATTCAAATTGATTTGAAGAAGTATGTAATTCTTTTAGGAATGGATCTTTCAGATTCAAACCTTCGATAAGAACACATATTCCGAAAAGTAATGGAAAATTGAGACCACTGACTACGCTATCACTTCGAGACAAAATTGTTCAAGAGGGTATGAGGATCCTATTAAATGCTATCTTTGAAAAAGATTTCCGTAAATCGTCACATGCGTTTCAAACGAATAAAGGCTGTCATACTGCCCTAAATCAAATTTGGATGGAATTCAGTAAAGTGAATTGGTTTATAGAAGGCGATATTGATAAACAATATCCTAGCATTGATCATAAAACTTTAATTAAACTTTTGCGGTGCAAAATCCAAGATGAACCGTTCATTGACCTTGTCTATAAATATTTGAGAGTAGGATATGGAGAAACAACTAAAATAAAACCTATGAAAGTAGGTTTAGCCCAAGGTGGTCTAATCTCTCCTATTCTTTCTAATATTTATATGGACGTTCTTGACGTTTGAATGGAGGATGATCTAATACCTAAATACTCTGTAGGTAAGCGAAAGAAAACTAACTTGGAATACAGCAAAATGATCCGAGAATATGGTAGCGCTGCAGATAAAACCATCAGAACTACTGTCGAAAAAAATCTTGAATATGGGCGGGTATATTATGTTCGTTATTCCGACGACTTTATACTAGGAGTTTCTGGGTCTAAAAAGACTTGTGAAATGATTAGGGATGAAATTAAATTATTTCTATCCGAAAGGCTGTTATTAAGTTTAAATTTAGACAAATCGAAAATTACTCACTCTACTAAAGAAAAAGCTTGATTCTTAGGTTATCAAGTTTGCTGTACCTCCATTAAAAAAATGCGTGTAGGTTATGAAGCCAGAGGCAGATTAGCCAGACGCACAACTCGGACGATCTTATTAGCCCCTATACCTAGGGTGTTAAAAAGACTCAAAGAGAAAGGATTCTTGAATAATAAAAATATGCCAACCAGAAATGGAAGGTACATTAATATTGACCTCTGGAATATAGTAGGTAATTATCGTGCTATTGAAAGAGGGGTGTTAAATTATTACGCCATGGCCAACAATTATGGTAGATTAGCGGCTAGGGTTCATTTCAGTTTAAAATGTTCCTGTGCTCTGACTATAAGTTCCAAGATGAAACTTAAAACCATGAGAGGAGCTTTCAGAAAGCACGGGAAAAATCTTACAATCGTGGGGGAAAAAAGATCTATATCCTTTCCTAAAATTTCATACGTTAGACCCCATAATTCGTTATCCATTAAAGAGCCAAGTCTCGACCTAGCTTTGGATAAACTTATCTATAGGTTCAAACGCTAGACGAGTTTCTTCGTCTAGATATTTTAAATTCGATCGCCAATGATAATTACCGTGGCGACCTGATGAGAATCATTCTCGTGAACTTATCCGAAGATACTTTAGCTATATTAATTAATACGTTACAATCACCAATTAACGACTTAGATGCTTACACACCTCTACTTAATATTTTAATGTATGGTAATATTGAATTAAATGATTTTAATACTGCTGTGGCTAACTTGTCAAACCGAATTACAGATTTACAAGCTCCTACAGAACCTCAAGTTCTGGATGGTAGATACCACAATCGCAAATATTGAAGCTAGAAATCAAACTACCAACTAGGATATTATTAAAGATGTTCAAGAGGTGGATTTGAGAAGAAGTAATATTTTATCATCATTCAATTGAAGAACCATTCTCCTAAGGAGTAGTATGTTATTAGCAGCTGGTACAGCCACATCTTTTGGCAGTCCGTAACTAGGCTCTTCGATTAGTGTTGGTAGTAAAATGTTATAGAACCTTGAAACTCCCTCGGGTACAAAACTAAACTCACGACCAACTAGAAACAACATTACTTGAAACGATGTTTCGAGTAATTTTTGGGGGTCGTGAAGTTTGTTTTCTAGATAACATGGGCAGGCGGAATTAGACCAGAAAAAGAACCCCGATTGTAGGGAAACGGAATATCATATAATAAATTAAATAGTAAAACTTGGTGAGAGCCGTATGCAGTGAAAGTTGCACGTACGGTTCGGGGTCGACTAATTGATAAGTAGTAAGTAATTATGAGAGATTGGTTAGTTAGGCCACTATTATCAATGGGAGCTGTTTTTTCTATGCTTGGAGGGCTTTATTTTTGATTTGAAAAAATAACTGGTGTACGATACTCAGAAGTATTAGGAAAAATACATTTTTGAAGTTTTTTTGTCGGGGTAAACTTAACATTTTTCCCTATGCATTTTTTAGGTGTTGCTGGAATGCCTAGACGTATTCCTGATTACCCTGATGCATATTTTACATTTAATAAACTTGCATCTTGAGGTTCTTATATATCTGCAATATCTTCATTATTTTTTTTTTTTGTTGTATTTGAAGCGTTTTCAGCTAATAAAATAAACAAAAGAGACTATTAGTTATTATCTTATTTTGGATTGTAAATAGTATGTTTTTATAACATTATAAATTTCTATCTAAAAATATACTATTTCGCTTTAGCAGAGCTAAATGTTTTTATAAAAACAAATTGATTCATTGCTTTGATTTTACCGAATTCTAATTTAGATAGTACAATTTATTAATATTTTGTGCTCTTGGATTATGACCTCACTTCTCGTGTTTTTGGTAAATTTTTTCACTTAAATTCGTTAAAATATGAAAATTCTAATTTCTCAGCTTCTTTTGTTATCAATAGCATAAAATGAAGCAAAAATTATTTATTAGCTCTTTTGGATAGCCATTTGATTCATTATCCAAGCCCATTGAATTTAACTTATGCATGAAGTTTCGGTTCTTCTGCAGGAATATGTTTAGTTATTCAAATTCTTTCTGGAATCTTTTTAGCAATGCATTATACACCACACATTGATTTGGCTTTTAGCAGTGTTGAGCACATAATGCGAGATGTGAATAACGGATGATTAATTCGTTATATTCATGCAAACGGAGCTTCGATGTTTTTTATTGTCGTATACTGCCATATTTTTCGGGGGCTTTATTTTGGTTCTTATATGCAACCTAGACAATTACTTTGATGCTCTGGTGTTCTTATTTTTATTTTAATGATGGGAACAGCATTTATGGGATATGTTTTACCTTGAGGTCAAATGAGTTTTTGAGGTGCAACTGTTATAACAAGTTTAGTAACAGCAGTTCCGGTTGTCGGCCAATCCATTGTTGACTGACTTTGAGGCGGATTTACTGTGAATAATGCTACATTAAATAGGTTTTTTAGCTTACATTTTTTTTTACCTTTTTTAATTGCAGCTTTAAGTTTAATACACTTAGCGCTTTTACACAAAGATGGTTCAAACAATCCATTAGGAATTGATAGTAAAATAGATAAAATTGCATTCTATCCGTACTATGTAATTAAAGACCTTTTTGCCTTTTTTTGTTTTTTATTTTTTTTCGGGGTTTTTGTTTTTTATTTCCCCAATACATTAGGTCACCCTGACAATTATATACCAGCAGATCCTATGCAAACACCGGCTCATATTGTTCCCGAGTGATATTTTTTACCCTATTACGCTGTTTTACGATCTATCCCTGATAAACTAGGTGGTGTTGCAGCGATGGGTGGTGCACTTGTTGTTTTATTTTTGATACCATTTACTAACACATCTGAAATCCGAAGTACAACTTTTAGACCTATTTTCAAAATTTTTTATTGACTAATTGTTGCGGATTTTTTATTGTTAGGATGAATTGGACAAAAACCTGTCAAAGATACTTATGTTCTTGTGGGTCAATATGCGACAGTTTTCTATTTTTTGTTTTTCATAGTCTTAGTTCCTTTTATAGGTATTATTGAAACAAAATTGATAAATTATGTTTATAAAAAACAATAATTTTGGGTATGTTGCTTTTTTAAGCTTTTAGTAAAATTCAAAAAGAAAAGTTTAACTATTTTTTCTATCTGTAGTATACCATTTAATGCAGTAATTTCATAATTAAGCCTTTTTACAATGTTTTTTTATTTCTTGGTGACAGTTCATCGGTTTTTAAGATTACATATGGTAAATATTTGAATAAATGTTGTTTAAACAACATTTAGAACAAAAAATCATTAATTATTCAGACTTACTTTTTATTATTTCTATTAAAAATTATAAACTAAAAATGACAGTAAAAAAAAAAAATTTATTAAAAAAAATAAAAAATTTTACAATTAATTTCGGGCCGCAGCATCCTGCTGCTCATGGCGTATTAAGATTAGTGTTAGAGCTTAACGGTGAAATAGTTAATCGAGCAGATCCTCATATAGGTTTATTGCATAGAGGTACGGAAAAATTAATTGAATATAAAAACTATGTTCAAGCTTTACCTTATTTTGATCGTTTAGATTATGTTTCTATGATGGCACAAGAGCATAGTTATTGTTTAGCAATAGAAAAACTATTCAACTGTAAAATCCCAGAACGAGCTCAATATATTAGGGTACTTTTTGTTGAAATTACTAGAATTTTAAATCATTTACTAGCTGTTGGATGCCACGCTATGGATGTGGGTGCTATGACACCATTTTTGTGAGCGTTTGAAGAAAGAGAAAAATTAATGGAATTTTATGAACGAGTGTCAGGTGCTCGAATGCATGCAGCTTATTTTAGACCTGGCGGTTTACAAGTTGATATCCCAAAAGGTTTATTAAATGACATTTATATGTTCATCGAACAATTTACGTTACGATTAACTGAAATGGAAGATATGTTAACTGAAAATCGAATTTGAAAACAACGACTAGTGGACATTGGTGTTGTAACTACTGACAGTGCGTATCAATGAGGTTTTAGTGGCGTTATGTTACGAGGTTCTGGCATTTATTGAGATTTGCGAAAAAGTCAACCTTATGAAATTTATGATAAACTTGATTTTGATATACCTGTAGGTACTAATGGTGATTGCTATGACCGTTATCTTATTCGAGTTTTTGAAATGAAAGAGTCTTTGAAAATCATCGAACAATGTTTAAATTTAATGCCAAAAGGTTTTGTCAAAACAAATGATTTCAAAATTTCTCCACCAACTCGGGCGGAAATAAAACAGTCTATGGAAGCACTAATTCATCATTTTAAAATGTATACTCAAGGAGTAATTGTCCCAGCTAATGAAACATATATTAGCACAGAAGCCCCTAAAGGAGAGTTTGGTGTCTACTTGATATCTGATAGCACAAACAGGCCCTATAGATGTAAAATTAAAGCCCCAGGTTTTAACCATCTACAAGCTCTAGATGCCATGTCTAAAGGACATTTAATCGCCGATGTTGTTACAATTATAGGCACTCAAGATATTGTATTTGGAGAAGTTGATCGGTAATGCTGAAAAATGCCTTTCAATTTAAAATCTTTTAAAATGTTACAAATTTTTCCAAATGGTTGTATCTATTTTAGTTCTTCAGTTTATTTGCAATCTTTTAAAAAATTAAATCTCTTCAAAAAAAATTTAGTGACAAATCCGTTTAAACCTTCGCAAACAACTATAAAGCATTCAAATTCTTTTTATTTTAAATATCGTGATCAAATTTTCAAAAGTTTAAGAGATGAATTCACAATTAGTTGTACAAAACATTAAAGATTTATTTGAGTTATGCCCTCTAGAAAAAATTCAATCGTATGGTAGAGATCTAACAGTTGTTGTAAAACCAAAATTGCTATATGATATTTTACTATTTTTTAAATTCCATATTCTATACCAATTTGATATTTTAACATGTATTAGCGGTGTAGACTATCCTAGTAATAAATATAGATTTAAGTTAGTTTATGAGTTGTTAAGTATTCGTTACAATGTTCGTTTTAGAGTTAAAACTTTTACTCATGAATTATTAGGAATAAATTCTTGTGATCGATTATATTTCACTGCAGGTTGGTATGAATGTGAGATTTGAGATATGTATGGTGTATTTTTTAAAAATCATTCTAATTTAAAGCGAATTTTAACGGATTATGGTTTTGAAGGTCATCCACTTAGAAAAGATTTTCCATTAAGCGGGTTTGTTGAAATGAAATATAACGAAACAGAAAAAAGAGTCATAAATGAATCTATTGAGTTATGTCAAGAATATCGAGCATTTAAATTTTTGTCACCTTGACAGTAAATTAATTGTGTTTTTAAATGCAAAAACAGATTCAAAAAGATTTAAAAGTTCGGAAAGTTTTTAAAAAACTAGAGTTGACTTCTACTTTTTTAAAAACTTTTATTAAAAATGAAAGTTTTTCGTTGCTTTTAAAATGAAACGCTGTGCTTAAATTATCTAACCTTTCAGTTAAATTGAATAAAACTCGATTTGTAAACAGATGTGTTCTAACTCGGCGTAAAGCTAAATTTAATAAAACTTTTAAAAAGTTTTCGAGATTAAGTTTTTTACGACTGGCAAGATCAGGTTCGATAGCTGGATTACGAAAATCTTCTTGATAAACTATAAACTACAAATGACTTTATCTTTTTTTTTTTCAAAAAACTATTCTTGTTTTAATAACTTTTTATTTAGCAATAAATATTTATATTTTAATAATTCATTATTTTATAATGAATATGTTGTAATTTTTATTTTTATCTTTATTGCTATAATATTGTCCCTTATCATAATATTTTTTTCGTATATTTTTGTAGTTCAAAATCCAGAAACGGAAAAGTTGTCTTCTTATGAATGTGGGTTTGAACCTTATGAAGACGCACGTCATATTTTTGATGTTAAATTCTATCTAGTAGCTATACTATTCATTGTTTTTGATATTGAAACAATGTTTTTAATTCCTTGAACAAATGTTTTAGCTCAATTAGATATTGTTGGGTTTTGGTCTATGATTGATTTTATGTTTGAATTGGGTATTGGTTATATTTATATTTACTGTGTTGGCGCATTAGATATAAATTAATTTAAATATTTATTTGTTGAATTCAGAAATTTTAGACAAAATGCTCCTAGAAAGGTGACTGAGTGGTTTAAAGTGAAGGTTTGCTAAACCTTTGTATATGAAATATACCGTGGGTTCAAATCCCATCCTTTCTTTTAACATCAATAGGCAGTATAATCGTTTTACTTATTTTATTGGAATATAGCCAAGTCGGTAAGGCCTTCGTTTTTGGTACGAATATTCAAAGGTTCGAATCCTTTTATTCCAAAGACTTTAATATCTAATCAAAAAAGTCTTCATCGTCTAGTGGTTAGGACTTCACCCTTTCACGGTGATAACACGGGTTCAAATCCCGTTGAAGATAAAAGATTACAAATATTACTAATATTTAAAGTTTGTATGCTCTAATCGAAAAAATTTTGAACATTGTATCATTGTAGAAGAATGTTTTGTAGTACAATCTTTATTATCTAAATAAAAATCGTTTAATCAAAATTTTAGTTGTGAATTAATGAGTTTAGACCGTTTTAGTTTAAATTTCAAACGATTTATAGCCGGTTTCTTTACTTTTTTAAATAGTTGAAATGCTAAACTATTAAGATGAGATATAGCATAGTGTTGAAATCCCATATAATTTTTAAAGTGGTAAGGTGTGTTCGTGTTATATGTAAGTTTACTATTCTGAAAAACATTTGAAATATAAAATGTTTTTTTGCAATATGATAAGATTTTTCTTGTAATTTGTCAGTCACTTTTCGTTTGATTGAATGACGTTATTACTTTAGTCATTTTATTAACTTTTCCGTTAGTGTTGATGTATGACCCTGAGACTTCAAAGAAGACGTTATTCGGTAAGTGTATTTGAGTGTTTAATTGATAATTGTTTTTTAAAACGACTAATTTTTTTGTTTCCAACGTATTGCTTTGTGTTATTAACAGTTTATTTGTATGTTCAAAATTTTGAAAAAAATTTAATAGTTTTAAATTTAATAATCTTTTTATATTATGAGAATTATAAGAATTATTCAAAAAATAAATTCCTTGAGAATCTCTAAAATCTAGGCTTTGAATTGTTTTAAAAATGTTAAGATTATTAAGACCATTTTCATTTAAAGTTGAACTTAAAATGTTTAATTGATTGTCTGCTTTAGAGTCAGAATACTTGTTAATATACCTTATCAGTTCTTTTAGTAAATTTATGAAATTAAAAGAATCTTTTCGTTTAAATATTTCGGAGTTTGATATTAAAATAGGATTTGATGCGTTTACGAGTTCTTGACAAAATAAATTGTTGCCTTCAATTAAAGACCTTAGATTTTTAATATTGTTACTCAAAGTAGAGGCATTACACGTAATATTTGATAAAGGGCTTATTTGAACAATATTGAAATTTCCTTTTAGGTATCTTGACCGGAGAATTAAGCTTAACTCAGAGCCTTCATAACGAGGGTTAACTCCTATTAAAAGGCAAGTATTTGCTGATAAAATTTTTGAGGAATTCAAATTTGAATTTAACAAATAGTTTTGTTCTACGTCAATAGTTGTCTTTTGTGGCTCTGATTGTCTTAACTTAAAAAAAGAATACTTCTTACTTAAAAAATATAACAAGTTCAAAATTTCTAAGCTTATACCTTTACTTAAACAAATTGTTATTCGAAAAGGTTGGTATAAATGTTTTGTAAGATGCTTTTTAAAATATAAGGCACAAAAAATTTCTTTAAATAATTTTTTTCAAGGTAATCTTATAATCAATTTATCGTTTGTTTTAATAAAACTATACGTTATTCTTTCCGGAGAAAACATCCCGTCGAATGAAAATCGAGTTTTATCTGAAATTCAATTTGTTTTAAAAGCTGTTTTATCATAACTTGGTAAAATTTTTATGATTTGATTGTTTTTAATAAATAATTGAGTAGGAATGCTAAGTCCATCTGAAAAATCAATAAATGTTATGTTTTTTAATTCTCAGTTTCGACTTACAAATGGGTATGGTTTAGAAGTTAAGGCTCCTACAGGACATAAATCAATAACATTTCCAGATAACTCAGACTGAAAAATTTTGTCAACATAAGTTCCGATTTCACTATGTAAGCCTCTACCAAACATTCCTATATTGCCAACGCCTGCGATTTCTGCAGCAAAACGTACGCATCTTGTACAGTGAATACATCTTGTCATCACAGTTTTCACTATCGGCCCAATATTTTTATTGATAACTATCCTTTTAAAATTATAGAATCTTTTTTTAGTTAATCCGAAAAAAAGAGATTGGTCTTGCAAATCACATTCACCTCCTTGATCACATATTGGGCAATCTAGTGGATGATTTAATAATAAAAATTCTAAAATATTTTCCCGAGCTTTTTTCACTAGTGAACTGTTCGTAAAAATATCCCCATTTGCTAAACAAGATTTTGCATTCATTGCGCAAGATACCACGGGTTTTGGTGCATTTTTTAGTTCTATAAGACACATGCGGCAGTTTCCTGAAATAGATAATCCTTTGTGATAACAATAATGAGGTATATTAATACCTAACGTTTCACAATATTCGAGAAGAGGTGTGTTTTGTTTTCAAAAGTTAGTGTTTGAATTATTTTTAAATTCTAAATCATAGTTAAATTTTATATTATTAATGTAAAAATATTTCAAAATTTATGAAAAATTAATTTGAGTTTATAAGGAAATGTAGCTTTAATGGATAAAGCATCGACCTGTCACGTCGAAGATTGCAGGTTCGAGTCCTGTTATTTCCGTTCTTAGGCTTAGCTTTTAATATTTTAAATGCTATTCACTTTAATATTATGTTTCAATTTGTAATATTTAGTACATTTTCATATATCTTGATTATCTATAAATTGTTGTTTTTATAAGATAATTTAGCTCCTTCAGTTTCAAAAGCTGTAATGGCAAATATTTTTAGCTATCTCGCAAATTTTAAATATAACGGTGTCAACACTGAGAAAGATAGTAAATAGTTTTAGATTAGAAATCAACAGTACGCATTGTTGCCGCATATGTTTTCTTCTAATTAGGCTGTTCTCACTCTTATTAATATAATAGTATGCATTGCATTTAAAAGACGTTCATTAAAATCAGTACTATTTTCAGGCACAAATTAATCAGGTAATTAGCACATCGTCGGTACGTATTATTAACTCTTTCGTATTAGGTTATTTTAACTAAAATCGCTTTCCTCCAAGCTTCCTATTATTAATGGGTCGTTTAATATTTTAAACAGTTCTTTTCGATTGCAAGGTATTTTAGTTTTTTTTATGTGCAGGTATTCGTGCATAATTTTTTGCTTAATACTTACTAAATGTAACGCAGCTTCAATAATTTGAAACTCCGTCTTAAGATCGTTAATATTTAATTTTGACGGACCTTTTTTATCGAAGTTATATTCCTCTAGTATCAAAAGGATACTCTAATAGAACTTTTTATGTACTTCTCGGATCATTTCTTGAATCATAATTTTAACGCTTCAATGATACATAAAATAGTGCCTGCTTTTGCAGCTTTTAAATCAAAGCTTTCTAATTGTAATGTATTTGAACGAAAATTAAACTTAGTTAGTTTAATTTTGCTTCTTTAATTTTCGCAAATTCAAACTTTTATACCAAAAGTACCATTAATCGTATATGCAGTTGATTGAAAATAATCTATTTTAGAGTTGATTGATTGAAGCGAGAACTTTCCAAATTGCATTATAATTTTTTTTGCTCTTGGCGCTCTGTTAAATCTACCTTTAATTGTAATTTTTGCACCAGTAAGACGCGAGATTTCAGTATTTATTAAAAGTTTTATACTTTGCTTTAAAAATCCTAAGAAATAATTATCTTTTCGCGATATAGCTATCTGATCACTTTTTATTTGATTTAATTTAAATTGATAACTTATGAATTCTGCTAATAGTTTTGATGATTTTCGTTTTGAAATGCTAATGAATAAGATATTAATAGCTTCCTTAAAAAAAGAATTTTTTATGAATTTTTTTAACTGTTTAAAAACAATTTTACAATTTTTAATTTGATTATATGATAGTTGTTTGAATTTATTTAAGTTTTGTAATTTTAGAAAAATATGAATTTTTTTTTTAGTATACAAACTTAAACTTTCTAGCAAAATATCTTCAAATTTTTTCAAAAGTATTTTCTGTTTTAAATTTAAATTATAAGTTAACAGGTTTTTTTTACATTTTTTTTTCACGCGAAATTGTTTAATTCTAATTGAAAATTTTTTTTGATATCGTGTTAAATTTTTATCTATGATATTAATTGTTTTTTCGGTCAAGTAAAAAGAAATGACGATTTGTATAGAATTTTCTGAGTAGGAAACTTTGCAATTATGAATTTTTATTTTATATAAATCAAAAATTCTATATATATATTTTCGTATTTCTAAAGTTTTGTACAAATACAAAGAAGACTCTTCACTTTTTTTTTCAATGTATTTATGCTCTCAAGTTTTTTTACAGACACCTAATCGAAAAATACGTGCATCTACTTTTTGTCCCATTTTTATTTATTCTTTTTTTTTTTATACGTAAATTGCTTTCGTGTATTAACAAATTCTCCAAATTTGTGGTGGAGCATTTCTTCAATAACTTTTAAATTTATAAACGTTTTTCCATTATAAATTTGCAATTTAAGACCGACAAATCTCGGAACAATTATAGAATTTTTTGAAGTTGTTTTAATCATATTTTTAGGATTAGATATATTATTTTCAACCTTTTTTAATAGTTTATGGCCAATATGTGGTCCTTTTCATTTAACTCTATTCATTGATTAGTGTTTTGACAATTTGAAAGTATTTTGTATTTTTTTAGTTTTAGTAGGTTTGCCTCAAGGGGTTACTGAAGATCTTCCTCCGGACGTTTTACCTTCACCACCTCCATGAGGATGGTCTATAGGGTTCATTGCGACTCCTCGAACGGTTGGTCTTTTATTTAATCATCGATTGCGTCCCGCTTTGTTTATTCGTGTAAAAAAAGAGAATTCATTAGAAACTGTTCCAATAGTAGCATGACATGCGCTAGATAAAGTTTTTTGTTTCCCTGAACTTAATACAACTCGACAATAATCTGAATTTTTTTCTATTAGTTGTGAGCTTGTCCCTGCTGACCTACTAAATTGAGCTTTTTTGTCTTTTTTTGAGGATATATTATGAATAAAACTTCCGATAGGAATTTTAGTTAATGTTAAGGTGTGACCAGTTTTTACTTCTGCGTTTATACCAGATTTTATAATATCGCCAATATTTAAGTTTTTAGGAGCAATTGTATAAAAATAATTAGAATTTAAAAAGTCATAAATGGATGCAATAAATGCAGTTCTATATGGGTCGTATTCTATACTAATAACTATTCCGATTGAATTGTTAGTTCGAATAAAATTAATTTCTCTGTATTTTTTTTTGTGACCACCTCCTTTATGATGAATAGTTATTCTTCCTGAGTGATTTTTTCCTGCGTGATTTTTTTTTCCATATATCATATTTTTTATGAACGGATTTTTACTTATTTTTCTTCTTAGTAAATTATCTAATTTTTTTTGAGTTGATAAAGTAAATTTATTTTTTGTTAAATTCATACAAATTCATGTTTTTATTAAAAATAGTAAATAAATCATTTTCCTCATTAAATTGAACTTCTCGAAATCGTATAAAGTATTTCCTTTATAAAATTGAACTCTTAGAGTTCTTAAAAAAAGAAATTTTTTCTTTTTATTCTAGTTGATTAATATTATTTGCTTATTTAAGATTTTGTGTGTTAAAAAAACAAATAAACTATTTTATTTTATCTTTATACACTTTTTTTTTTAACCAACAAAAACTAATAAGTTACATTATGAATATTAATTTATCTTTAACTAATACTTTTGTAAATCTAAACACTATCAAAGGCAATCCTAAATCTTTTTATTCAGCGGGAATGTTCAACTTAAAAAAAAAACAAAAAATCAAGCAACCTAAAGCTATAATTACTATTTTACGAGCTTTGTTGTCAAAATTTAAAATTTGCAAAGTTAAGCCTGTTGCGTTGCATTTTAATAATTTATTTTATAATCAACAATCGTACATCCTAAAACGTTTAAAACAAAAAATTTTTATAAAGTTAATAATCAGTTATAATTATTCTTCTCATAATGGTTGTCGACTAAAAAAAAAAAAACGAATTAAAATTCGTACACGAACTAGAAGATTATAGAAGGAATGACTGAGTGGTTGAAAGTGGCAGATTGTAAATCTGTTAAGTTTATCTTATCGTAGGTTCGAATCCTACTTCCTTCATTGAAACGAAATATAACGCAGTTGGTAGCGTGCCTGTTTTGGGAACAGGAAGTCATGTGTTCGAGTCACATTATTTCGAAATTTGCATCACTTTTCTGTTTTTAAACCTGCGGTAAGGCATTTTAACCACAAATTGCATTGAGCTGTAAAATAAATAAACATTCTTAGTATAAGACAGTGTATTTAAATTTTTAATTTGTCTGCTCGAATATATATTATTGTTTAATTTTAAGCATAATAAACTGATTCATAAATTTATGCTATTAAATTTTTTAAGAATTGATTTAGCATTACCTATATGTAACAATAAAGTTGGGCCATGGATTATAGAAGTTAAATTTTTGAAAATTGAATTTTTAATTAGGGTAACTGTTAAGGTATTGATGATTCGAAAGTACTTTAGTTCTTTTTCACTTAAAAGTTGTTCAACTTTAATCCAATTTGCAGTGTTTAAGCAGGCCCCATGAAAAAAAAAAAAGAGATTAATTTTTTTTAAGTACTGTTTAATTCTTAAACGTTTATAAGCTTTTATATCAAAACTCATTCATTATTATTTAGGCTTAGTAGGATTCGAACCTACGACAAAACCGTTATGAGCGGTACGTTCTACCTTTAAACTATAAGCCTAAATAGCTTAGAAACTAATTTGTGATTTTATGAGAAATATAAGTATCAATCAATTTATTATTATTATTTTAGTAGGTATTTTATTATTTACTGATTTTTCAAAAATATTAAAAAACGTACGAAAATTACTTAAAAAGAATGAAATATATAAAATGTTAAAAAAAAAATAAATTCAGGAAAAAAGGGATTTGAACCCTTGACCTTTGGTTTTGGAAACCAGTGCTCTACCAAACTGAACTATTTCCCTAAAACCCCCTCTTTTGAAAAATTTATGATCTACAAATATCTATTAGAAATGAAATACCGATTTCTTTTTTCTTTTATTTCTTGAAGCTTTTTGGTATTAAATTGTTATTTTTTCAAAGCAACTTTGCTATATGTCCTTATGAAATTCAGTTTAGCTCATAGATCTAACGACACCCTTTATTTTTTAATAACTAACGTTACTGAAGTTTTTATCACTTATCTACAATTATCATACTTTTTGGCAAATCAAATAACCTTTTTATTTATTTGTTATCAAATTTTTGCATTTATTTCTGCCGGTTTCTATAAGTTCGAATATGTTTATTTCAAAAACGTAAGTTTAATAATCTTAATATTTTGAGTTATATTTGTTTTGATTTTAAATTCGATAATCTTTCCAGCGAGTTGATCTTTTTTCTGACAGTTTCAAAATTTGACATTTTATTTTGAAACTAAGTTAAACGAATATTGATTTTTTTATAAATCAGTATATCATTTATGTTATTTTGTTTATCAGTTAATTGTTCTTTTTTGAATCTTTTTGAATTTATTTAAAACTTATTTTTTAACCATTAAAAAGTTACGTAAAGTTTTATATTTCGCTTTTTTTGTCGTGGCAACAATTGTAACTCCTCCAGATGTTGGATATCAACTAATAACCAGCACTTTTATCATAATGATTTACGAGTTACTCTTATTTCATATATTATTAAAAATTGAGCTTAGTCATTTTAATTAGGTAACCAGTTAAAACTAATCAAAACACCTACTGTAAACAATAAGTACCCCAGAGATAAAGGAAGAAAACTTTTTCAACCAATATACATTAGTTGGTCATATCTATACCTAGGTAGGGTTGCTCTTGTCACAATAAAAAAAACTACACCTATAATAAGCTTTAAACTAAATCATAAACTATTAGGTAAATTATTCAAAAAAGAAAAATTACTAAGAGGTAATCACCCACCGAGAAACAATATGGAAACAAAAGCGCTCATTAAAAGCATATTTGCGTATTCACCTAAAAAAAATAAAGCAAAGGTCATTGCTGAATATTCAACATTATACCCAGAAACCAATTCAGCCTCAGCTTCAGGTAAATCAAAAGGGTGACGGTTCGTTTCTGCGAGCATTGATACACAGAAGATTATAAACATAGGAAGTAAAGGCACAATAAACCAAATATCTTTTTGGGCGTGTACTATAGAACTTAAATTAAAAGAGCCTGCACAAATACACACATTAATGATAATAAACCCAATAGAGACTTCATATGAGATCATTTGGGCTGCAGAACGTAAAGCACCTAAAAATGGGTATTTTGAGTTACTAGATCACCCTGCCATAATGATTCCATAAACACTTAATGAAGACGTTGCAAATAAGTATAATACTCCAACGTTTAAGTCTGATAGTACTATTTGATCTGATAAAGGTATTACGGCTCAACCAATTAAACTTAAAATAAAAGTTAACATAGGAGCGATCAGAAATACAGTCAAATTAGAGTTACTAGGAAAAATAGTTTCTTTAACAAATAGCTTTAAACCATCTGCGAGTGGTTGCAATAAGCCCACAAACCCTATGACGTTAGGACCTTTTCTTCTTTGTATAATACCCATAATTTTTCTTTCTGCTATGGTAAAATAGGCTACAGAAATTAATAAAGGAACAACGATAGCAAGAATTTTTAATATTGTACAAATTATTAATAAAATCATTTTTAATTTAAATATTATATTATGTATTTCTACATAATTAGGATAAGGTAGGATTCGAACCCACGGTATTTTTCAATACAATAGTTTTCAAAACTAACGCTTTCAACCACTCGGCCACTTATCCGTTTCAAAGCAAAAGAAGGGATTTGAACCCTCATCCATAATCTTGGCAAGATTACACTCTACCGGATTGAGTTACATTTGCAATTTTGTTATTTACAAAAAAATTTTGATAGACTTTAAAAGAAAAAAAAGTTCTTTCGTAGACTTAGCGTTTGTAATAAAAGTTATATCTAACTTAGGTATGTCTTTAAAAACTTCATAATAATGTTCTAATTCTATAAATATTAAAGGGTTTTGAATTGTAATCGATATTGATTTACAGCCTTGTTTGCATAGAGTATTCTTTGAAGATTTTAGCTTTGTAAAAACAGAAGTCATAAATTTTGCATGCAATTGATGCATGATTTTTTTTTTCAAAATTATTTTACACCCTACAGGATTTCCTTGTTTGATTTTTAGTAATACGTTTAAGCGCTTTGACCTAGTTATTATACTTTTCTTAGATGTAAGAAACTCTAAAGCTAATAGGCCTGAAATAAGTCGTTTAAAATTTGATTTTTGATAGCCAAAATTTAATATAATTGTCTGAAGTTTTGGTGTTCGTTTTTGATTTTCAAAAAAAAAGGTGTTAATTGAGTCATATTCTATGATCTGTTTAGAGTAATTATTAAAAAAAGACATTATAGTTAACGTTAGACAAACCCTGAAGAAAGAGTTGCGAGCTTGAGATTTTTTTTCCTTTTTAGTTTTTTAGGTAAAGGGCCTATTATACGAGATGCTAAAGGTTTACCTTGCTTGTTTATTAAACTTACGGCATTTGATCTAAAAAACGTAATTGTACCATCTTTTTGTGTTACTCTTTTTTTAGTTCTAATAATAATTGCCCTATGCACTTCTCCTTTTTGCACTTTAGAGGTTGAACGTGCTTTATTGCGAAGTTTTTGAATAGAAACTATAATAATATCACTTAAAACAGCAAAGTGTCTATTAAAACCATTAAGAATTTTTATGCACTTTACAGATTTAGCACCTGAATTATCTGCGACTTTTAAAATTGTTTGTTGTTGAATCATTTTTTTGGCGTTTATAGCTCAATTGGAAAGAGCGTTGGATTTCGGTCCCAAAGATTATAGGTTCAAATCCTATTAAACGTATAAAACTTAGAATCATCGGTAATAAAAATATTTTTTTTTAACAAATGCATATTCGTATAAGCTTTTTTTTTTTGACAGCCCTGGCCCAATGTTTTTGGCAGCTATAATTAATTCATCTGTTAACTTTTTATGTATTTTCATTTCTGTTTTTTGTTTTGTTTTATTAAAAAAAAATTTTAAAGCTAATGAAACTCTATTTTTTTTTTTTATCACGTAAGGAAATTCTTTGAATACAACTCTTTTCTTTTTTTGTTTTAATTGTTTTGTTTTTAACAAAGGTGCAATATTGGTTAATGCTTTATTAATAAATTTTTGATGATTTTTGTTAAAAGATTTGTAAAATCTTTTAAGGCTGTTTAATCAAATTTTTTCAGAAATTGTTTTTTTACCTTTTAGCTGTAATTGAGAAATTATTTTTTTATTCATAGGCAAGTACTATTATTTAGTTATTTTTTTAGTACCATATTTTGAGCGCGATGTTTTTCTTGATTTTAATCCATTAAAATCAAGTTTTCCTCGTATTAAATGGTATTTTATTCCTGGTAAATCTTTAACACGTCCTCCTCTTATCAAAACGGTAGAATATTCTTGTAAATTGTGGCCCTCACCTGGAATATAAGCCATTATTTTACGATTGTTAGTTAATCTCAGTCTTGTCAACTTTCTTAATGCTGAGTTCGGTTTTTTAGGAGTTCTTAAAAAAATTTTAACACAGATTCCTTTTTTTTGTGGACAATTATCTAGTGCTGGTACTTTATTTTGTTTGTGTTTTTTTTTTCGTTTGTTACGGCATAATTGATGAATAGTAGGCATTTTTTGATTATACCAAAAAAGGGATTTGAACCCTTACTCTTATTTTAAAGAACTAGAACCTAAACCTAGTATGTCTACCAATTCCATCATTTTGGCATTTTAATAAAATTACTCGTTATCGGACTTGAACCGATACTTTTACAAAAAATCAGATTTTAAGTCTGACGTGTCTACCAATTTCACCAAACGAGCATTAAAAATATTCCACAATTTGATATTTTAACTTTAGGCGCACAAATATTCGGACTTTTACTAACTTTATCATTTTTTTATTATTTTAACATTAATCTTGCAATACCCAACTATGTCGAAACAAAAAAATTTAGAGTTAAAAAACTGATAAAAAATACAAAATCAGTATCAGTTATGGGCTTAGATTTAATAAACACTGAAAAATTTATCAATAGCAAATACAAGTTAATTATTCAATAAATAGATTGGGGGTATAACTCAATTGGTAGAGTGTGTGCTTTGCAAGCATAAAGTTATCGGTTCGATTCCGATTATTTCCAAAGAAACTTTTGAGATATATTATATACAAGTTTACGTTAAAATCCACTCTTCAGGTTAGATTCGAACTAACATCTTAGTAGTTAACAGCCACTCGCTCTACCTTTGAGCTACTGAAGATATAATCTATGATGAATTTATCTCGTATAATGCCTTATAAAAGAATTAAAATCAATTCAAAAATTATAATATGAAAAACAATTCGTATATTCAATATTATCAAGAACTAATATTTGTAGTGTTTTATAGTTTATATAAAAATGTTTAGGCGGTATTGGTCACATGTTGGAGTTTAATAAATTCGATTTAACAATAGTTTTAATACTACTATCTAGTGTAATCAAATCACCCTTCTTTAATTCAAAAAATTTGTGTTTTATAATTTGATTATTCACATAAATTTTTTTATGAGAAATAAATTGGCTAGCGCTGTAATAACTATGGCAAAAATGTGCTCTATATAAGGCGGTGTCTAATCTAGCTTCTAGTTTTTGAACAAATAAAATTGACGCACGCGAGTTCACTTTCTTAGAATTTTTCAATGCGATTTTTACTACTGTTTTTAAATAATCTTTTCTCATTTTACCGTAGAAAAAGCTCAACCGTTGCTTGTTGTTCAAATTGTACTTAAATTTTTTACTAAAAAAATTTTTAAAACTAGATAAAAAATAAGAAATTGGGTTGTAAAATTTTTTTTTATCCCTTTTATAAGATAACTGTTGAAATTTTTGTCATTTTAATTTTTTAAATTTTATTATTTTATTATTGTTCAGAACATTTTTTCTTAATGGTAAAATTTTTTTGTATAACGGTCTACGAAATCATTTTTTTGTAAAATGCATAAATATTTTGGCAGTGATATTTTAAGCCTTTTATATTCCTACTCAAAAACAAATTATTTTTTATAGAGAATATTCTTTTTAATCTTAATTACCTATATACCTCAAGTTTTAATTTGTAAATATGTAGAATAAATTGATAAGGACGTCTAGATCCATCTTTAAAAAACCATCTACTTATTTTTTATACAATAGTTGGTATTCGGCTTTCGTCTAAAAACTTTTTCTTTATTTTTTTTTTGCTCTTTTTCTATTGTATTTTTTTTAAGTGGTGTTTTTTTCAAGATAGAATATAGCAAAAAAAAATAAGTTATTCTTAGATTTTTTTCAATAAAGTTAAAATTTCCTAAAACTTTATAGGTTGTTTTAGAGCTGTCTAATACATTTCAATTAAAAGATAAAATAGGAACACCGGTTTTATAAAATTCATTGATTACATTAGTTTCAATTTCGGGGCTAAAAATAACAATTAAGTGTGGTTTTGCTTTAATTGTTAATAAAAGCTTTAACTTTTTTGAAAAATTTTGTGATTTTAACGATGTTAGATAAGATAATATAGAAAATCGATTTCGAAAAATACCACTTATTCACGATTTTTGTGAAATAAAATTATGATTTGTAAAATGTATCAGTTTTATTTGTTTTAATTTTGAAACAATAGGAAAGCCTACAAACAAAATTTTGAATTGTTTTTTATGATATTCAAAAATAATCTTTAACGCTTGTTTAAAATATGCTTCTATTTGTTCTAAAGTATAAGTTGAAACGTCTGAAACATGTTTTTCCATTTTATTCGAATATATTTGTAATTTTAATAAATTATATTTAAATAATTTGTAGTTTTGAATTTTAGTTGTGTTAATTTTCATGGTTTTAAATTTTTTTACCTTCTTTTAAAATAATTTTTTCAGACATATATAAGATACCTTTCCCTTTATAAGGTTCAGGAGTTTTATATGATCTAATAAGAGCAGCTGTTTGAGTTAAAAATATATAACTATTGCCTACGAAAAATAATTTATTAGATTTTAAACAATAAACATTTAATGTTTTCGGTACTTTAAAATAAATAGCATGGCTATAACCTAATTTGAAGTATAAAAGGTTAAAATCTAAGATCTTCAGAAATGACACTTTAAATCCGACACCAACAAGCTTAAGTTTTTTACATGAGAAAAATGAAATGTCTAAAAGCATCTGCTTTAATATTGCAACTTGAGTTGTTTGTAACGATTTCAATTTTTTTTTTTCGTTGTTTGACATACCGTAAAGAGGTTCACGAGTTACTTTAAACATTTTTTCGTTTTTGTTTATAATCAACTTTGTCTTCAATTTAAGCGTTTTTTGCATAAAAGAATTCGTAAAAACAATAACATGATGATTTGTGCAGTAATAAATCGAAATATTAATTGGAACTTTGATTAAGTGTCTTTTTGTTAAATAATGCATACTTATTTTATTAATAGCAAAAGTTTGCCGCCGACTTGAGCTTGTTTGCATTCATTGATTGTCATTAAGCCTTTGGATGTACTTAATATCATGAGATTTTTTTTTGAATCAAGTTTATATAATTGAGGTAAAGAATAATATGTAGGCTGACTAGGTTTGGAAATGGATTTTAATGCTGTTATTGAAGAGTTTTCATTTTTATATTTAAAAAAAATTTTTAATAGATTTGAATTTATGCTGGAGACTTTATAACCCAAAATGTAACCTTCATTTCAAAGAATATTCAAAAAATTAATAAGTAACTTTGTTTTTGAATAATATATAAAGTTTCTTCGAGATAGTTGAGTGTTTTTTAAATTATTAGTAATGTTTCATAAAGTATTTTTCATAAAAGAGTGTTTTTATGTTTAGAGACAGGTTTGAACTGCCGGCACAAGGATTTTCAGTCCTTTGCTCTACCAACTGAGCTATCTAAACATTAATACACATTTAAATGTCATTAATTTAGTAACTTAAAGGATAAGTTTATTTCGTAAGTAGTACACGTCTTTTTTTATCTTCAGTAAAAACTTCACCTAATATATTTAAAGAATGTTCTTCAACTACCTTGGGTAGCATTCTATGTTTATATCTCTTATTGATTACCACCATTAATAATTTAATAAATATTACTTTTTAAAACGTTCATAAGTATAAGTTACTCATCATCATATTCAAGTTCATTACGAATAGCTAATGAAGTCCTATTATACTTAATATCCGCAGATGTTAATTTTAACAATTTTTCACCTTGAATATCGATTAATTTAAAAAACGTTTGTCTGGTAATGTTTCTCATGCATAATACTTCTTTTTTAGATTTTTTGAAGAGCTTTCGCTTACTTAATCCAAATGAAATAAATCTTTCATAATTTATTTTTTTAGATGCTATATGAAAATTTAAGTTTTTATTAAGCAAAAAGTTGAACTTTACTCTAACATCGAGAAATAATTTTGTTTTAACTCATTTTCATATAAATAAAAATTTATTCAGTTGATACACTTGGATTTTCAGTTGCTTGTTGTGAACATTAAACTCAAATTGTTCTTGAGATTTTTTGTTGACATGGGGTGACTGAAGCGCTGAAACAAAGGAAAAAGACTTTTTTTTTTGAAATTGTTTTGCATATAAGTTTAATCTCAAAATTTTTTTTTTGTCTAGTTTATAAAAAAATTTGAGAAAATTCGTTAGTGAATTTGTATTTTTAGAATATATAGATAAAATAATAAACATAAATTTTTTAAATTTTCATTGAATACTTCTACCAAGATATCCGTTTTTCGTGTAAAAAATAATCTATCGAACTTTAGATGCAGTTTTTGCATTTGTATGAGTACGTTGGCCTCTAATAGGTAAACCACGTAGTTGACGAATTCCTTTATAAGATTTGATTTGGGTTCTTTTTTTTAGTAAGGTAATTTTATATTTTTTTAAAGTGTTATTTATTGATAGATTTGATGTTTCTATAAGTTTAATTAATTTTATAGTTTGATTTGATGTCAATTTAGATAGTTTACAGTTATTTGAAAATCCTATCTTTTTGCAAATTAAAAATGATTGAAATTTGCCGAGGCCAAAAACGCTGGTTAAAGAAAAATAAACTGATTTATTTTCAGGTAATTCTGTTTCTAAAATATATAACATTTGTAAATTACAGACATGTAGAACTTCAATTAACATATTCACACTCATATGCATTGAAGTTAAAAAAACTTCAGGATATAATCCAACTATTACAGTACCCACAATTAATGGAAAAAAAATAAACATTTCTCGTTTGTTTATATCGATATAATTTTTAAGATATTGCATTTTTAAATTACCATAAGAAATTCGGTTAAATAGTCATAATGAGTAACAACCACCAATAACCATACCGGTAGCACTAATAAATGTAGCACTAGTATTTGTTTTAAACGAACCGGCTAAAATTAAGAACTCACCAACAAAACTTCCTGTACCAGGTAATCCTATATTCGACATAGTAAAAAATAGGAAAATCGATGTGTATATGGGCATTACATGAACCAGCCCTCCATAGTATTTAACCATTCTGGTATGGTGTCTTTCATAAACTACACCAATAACGATGAACAACGCACTTGCGACAAAACCGTGACTTAAGCTTTGTAATATTGCACCTTCTAAACCTATTGTATTAAAACTAAATAATCCCACCATAACTAAATTCATGTGTGCTACAGATGTATATGCAATAATTCTTTTAAAGTCCGTTTGTCGAATTGCTGTAAACGATGTATAAACAATACCAACAACAGCTAAAAGATAAACAACTGGCGCAAAATAATAAGATGCTTCTGGAAACAGTGGAAATGAAAAACGAAGAAAACCATATGTCCCTAATTTTAATAAAATTCCAGCTAAAATAACTGATCCTGCTGTAGGTGCTTCAACATGTGCTTCTGGTAACCATAAATGAACAGGAACCATAGGCACTTTTGTGGCGAAAGAACCAAAGAAGGAAAATCATAAAAATTTTTGTTCTGTTTTAGAAAAAGTAAAGGTTAATAATATTTCATAATCGGTACTTCCCACTTGATAGTATATGTATAAAATAGAAAGTAACATTAAAACAGAACCTAATAAAGTATAAATAAAAAAAAAATAAGCAGCTCTAATTTTGCGTTCCCGAGAGCCTCAAATACCAACAATTAAATACATAGGAATTAGCACGCTTTCAAAAAAGATGTAAAACAATAATAAATCTAAGATAGAAAAAACGCCGATTAAAAAGAATTCTAATATTAAGAAAGCCATTAGAAATTCTTTGATATATCTATTTACGCTCGTTCAACTTATTAAAATGCATAAAAAGATTAGCAATGTAGTAAGAAGTACAAAAAATAAAGAAATACCGTCAATACCTAAAGTAAAATTAAGATTAAAGAAAGGGATTCATAACACTTTATTTACAAATTGGAAAGAACTGATAGATTTATTAAAAAAGACTCACAAAAACAAAGAAATTAGATAAACAGTGCAGGAAATATTCAAAGCTACAGCTTTTAACATTGAGTGATTTGAAGAAGGAATACATAACAACATAAAAATACCAATTAAAGGGAGTATCAAAATAAAAACAAGTAAGTTTGTAGTATTTAACAATAAAACATCTAGCATCAACATTTTATAGGATTTGAACCTATGACCATCAGCTTAGAAGGCTGTTGCTCTGTCCGACTGAGCTAAAAATGCTCTTAATAAAGGCTAAAACCGGACTTGAACCGATATTTAAAGATTTGCAATCTAACACATTAACCAAATTATGTTATTCAGCCTATTCTGAGTTTTTTATTAATACGATCAATTATCCAATACTTTACATAATATTCATTGTTAATATTAAGGCTATTTTGTACGAAAATAAATAAACCATTGTTGGATTTATAAATAAAAAGAATAAAAGATAAAAGATACAAACTATTATTATAGACGTATGGGATTTGATCGGATAATAAAGTTTACCTACTACAAAATTTTCAAAAAACATAATTTTCAAGATTCGAATATAATAAAAAGTCGAAACTACACTGCATAAAATACTAACAATAGCGACAAAATACATAAAAGCTTCTACTGCCGCTAAAAAAATACTTATTTTAACTAAAAAACCAATCATTGGAGGAAGTCCTGCTATAGATAGCAAGACAACACTGAAAAATAGAGCTAATACATTATTAGACTTGTGTAATAGGTTTAAATCTGCTAAGTCTTTATTTTGTTTTTTTGTGTATCGATACTTAAGTCGTAGCGATAAGAAAATAGATCATACACATAAACCGGCAATCATATATAAAAAAAGGTAACAAAGTAGCATTTGAATACCTTCAAATGTCCCTGTACTAAATGCTATCAAAGTATAACCCATATGACTGATAGAACTGTATGCTAGAAGACTTTTTAACTTTTTTTGCTCCAGCCCGGCGAAAGATCCTACAATAACAGTAAGCATAGCTAACCCTACAATGTAGTACTGCCATTTAACCGTGTATTCAAAAAAACTTAGATAGAAAATTCGCATTATCAAAATAAAAATAGCTAGTTTAGGAACAACTGCAAAAAAAAAGGTTGAACTAGTAGGAGAGCCCTCATAAACGTCTATAGATCACAAATGGAACGGTGCTATTGCCAATTTAAATAAAAGACTTACAAAAATAAAAGACAAAGCGAACTGAACTAAACCTTTATCAATAAAGATTTGTTTACTCGCGTTATAATCATTAATTTCGTATAAATCGTCGTATGTAGAGTATATCAAAAAAAATAAATTTTTTAAATCTTCAAAATTAGTAGTACCGCTTACACCATACAAAATAGAAGAGCCAAATAAAAGTAGACCTGATGAAAAAGCGCCTAATATGAAATATTTTAGTCCTGCGTCTACCGAAAAAGCGGAATCTTTTTTAAAAGCTGCTAGAATATAAAAAGACAAACTTTGTAGCTCAATAGACAAGTATGCTGTAATAAAATCATTAGAAGAGCATATAAAAAAAATCCCTAACAAAGCAAATAAGATCAAAACACTATATTCAAAATAATTGAGTTTTTGTGCTGTTAGATAACACTGTATCGTCAAAAAGCAAAAAACAGATATTATAGCTATTAAACTTTTAGAAAAATTACTTAAATAATCAACAATAATAGTACCATTTCAAAGTTGAAAGTTATTGAGTTGTGAGCTATTATTAATTAGTAAAAATCAAAATAGAATAAGAATTAGAACACTTAAATACAATACAGAATTTTGAATTAATAGATACCTGTTATTACTTGATAAAAATGTTCCATGAAGAATTAAATAAATTATAGAAATACCTAGAAAGATTTCAGGCAAAAGTTGAATTTCTTTGAATATTAACATTTATATATTAAGAAAGAATAAAAGTAAAAGATCGTTGGTAAATATTTATTTAAAACTAAGCTTTATAAAAGTAACTATTGACAGTTTTCGTAATAAAATAAAAAAACTGTTTTCAAGAAAAAAGAGATTTGAACTCTTGACTTTTGGTTTTGAAAACCACTGTTCTACCAACTGAACTATTTTCTTTCACAAATTGTGTTTATTTACATTATTAACAAAAAGTAATTTTAGTTTTGAGACGCTTAAAGTAGGTACTCTAACTTAAATTAACAATCCTAAAATTACTAAGCTTAAGTAGATTTGAACTACTGACCTTACGCTTATCAGGCGTATGCTCTAACCAACTGAGCTATAAGCTTATAGATATATACATTAACTGAAATCGTTTCAAATTTTATTAAGTTTTTTGAAAACCTTTGCTTTTTCAGCGGATGCTTATTTATGACTTGTAGAAATTTCTTTGTGTTCAATATGACGATGAATACTCTCTAGCCATTTCAAACTAAATTGCAAGGCTTACAGCTTTTTACGGTAATTATGTAGTTTTAGTATTGTCTTAGCTAGCCTTTAATTTATCTTATTTGCGTTATTATTGAAATTTTACAAAGATTTTTGTTTATGTTTAACGTTTTTGTAAACAACAAATTAGACAGTTTATTATAAATATTTCAATAGGTCGAATATTCTTTTTTTATAAAATAAATACATATTTTAATGCCTTTATCAGAAAAATTGTTTTGGATTCAATATGTTTTTAAAGGTAATAACGGATTTGAACCGTTAACTTTTTCGTTGTAAGCGAAATACTCTACCAATTGAGTTAATTACCTTTAAATGCATAAAAATGATTGTAATATTTCAAATATCGATACCCAATCATAAACTACTGGAATAATTTTTTTAGTAAGAATATACGTAGTTTAAAAGATACGAACGGTATTTGTACGTTAATACTCGAAAATAAAAAAATAAATTTTAAAACTTGTATTTATTTTTAAATATTATACTAACGCAACACAATAAACCTGAGCTTATGGTATTACTTAATGAATACCTCCCCACCAATATACTGTAATAAACAAAAATAGCCATACAACATCAACAAAATGCCAATATCATGCTGCAGACTCGAATCCAAAATGACGCATTGATGTAAAATGATTAAATACAAGTCTCAAAAGCGAAACAATCAAACAACAAGTACCAATAAATACATGAAAACCATGAAAACCTGTTGCCATGTAAAAACAAGAGCCAAAGACACTATCGTTGATGTTAAAAGGAGCTTCTACATATTCCATACCTTGCAGTATAGTAAAAACTGTTGCTAGTAATATGGTAGCCAATAAACCGATAATTGCTTGTTTTTTTGAACGAACAATTATGGCATGGTGTGCTCAAGTAACAGTAGCGCCAGAGCTTAAAAGAAAAAAGGTATTGGTTAAAGGAATTCCTGAAGTTTGAATAGTTTGGATTGCCTCAGGCGGTCATATGCCACCTAGATTGAAAACCGGTGATAAGCTAGAATGAAAAAATGCTCAAAAAAACGCAAAAAAAAACATAATTTCCGAAACAATAAACAGAATCATACCTAATCGCAAACCCCTTTGAACTGACACCGTGTGTTGGTCTTCAAATGTAGCTTCTCGTACAATGTCACGTCATCAAGTGTACATTACATACAAGATAATAAAAAAACCAATTAAAGCTAATTGGCCTCCTCCTAAGAATTTATTCATATACAGTACAGTTCCTGAAGTCATAAAAAATGCACCTAAAGAAGCGACTAATGGTCAAGGGCTAGGATCTACTAAATGCCAACTGTGTTTTGTTTTTATATATTTAAAACAAGTTTTATTTTCCATGTCTAGTTAAAATTTTTGAAAAAAAATATAGAATTCTCTCATCTGAAAAAAAATTTCTGAACCCATCAAAATAAAATTTAGTTTTTGTAGTCATTGATTGATTTAGGACTTTAACCTATATTAATCTATAATTATGTAAATTACTTAATTTATATACTATTTGGATTTTTTGTCGCTAAGGCGTAAGCCTAGCAAACCGATCAATTCCTATTTTTTGACTTAAAGTTTTTGAGAACACTTGTTTTATTACCTTTAATTTTTGAATTAAAAACCCATTACAATATGTCTAAACCAAATGCTTTCATCTTTTGGCCTAGAACCTATCTACTTTATTTTCTTCTTTTAATTGTTCTAATTTAGTCATAATATAATTATGAAATTGCATAGTAGGCAGTGATACAATAACGATTGGCATAAAACCATGATTCACACCACAAATTTTACTACATTGACCAAAGAAAACTTTAATTCGTTTTATAAACAAGTTTATCTGATTAAGCCGACTAGGACAAGCATCTACTTTCAAGCCAAATGAAGGCAATGTTCAGCCATACAATAATCTGCCGCAGTAACTACTTGTCGTAAATATTTGTTTTTTGGCAAAATAGCATAATTTTTTCTTGGTCTAAAAAACCTTTGTTTGTATTAAATAAATGTCATGAATAGATTAATTAAAAATCCATTACAATCTGTTTAAATCGAAACATAAACGTGTAAATGGTCTATTAAGTTATCAATTTAACTTAATTCTAATTTAGTCATAATATAATTATGAAATTGCATAGTAGGCAGTGATACAATAACGATTGGCATAAAACCATGATTCACACCACAAATTTCACTACATTGACCAAAGAAAACTCCAATTCGTTTTATAAACAAGTTTACCTGGTTAAGCCGACCAGGACAAGCATCTACTTTCAAGCCAAATGAAGGCACTGTTCAGCTATGCAATACATCTGCTGCACTGACTAATAGTCGTAAATGAGTATTTGTCGGTAAAATGACTCTTTTATTAGTTTCTAATAGTCTAAAATACCCTTGCTTAGTTATAGGCAGTCCATCTAAAACCATCATATAACAAACATATTTCAAACTTTGTTCTTGATTTTTACAAGAATTAAATTCTGAAATTTCATAACTTCAAAATCATTGATGACCTAGAATTTTTAAAGTCAACTCAGGCTCTGAAATTTCGTCCATAGCATACAATAATGTGAAAGAAGGAGTCGCTAAAGCTAAAAGTATTAACGCTGGAATAGTAGTCCAAACAATTTCTAGTTCTTTTGAATGAACAAACTTTGAACTGAATTTATTACTATATTCTATAAAATAGTAAATAGTATAAAACAGTAATCAGCCAACAAATAAAACAATTGCAGTTAACAAAAACAACAAATGTTTGTTGAAAATTAGAATACCTTCCATAGTTATGCTAGCAGGGTCAGATAAATAAGTTTGCCAA
>JALLPI010000101.1:0-33681 GCA_036939935.1 Cyclotella atomus | reverse complement strand
CGCGCGCAGGGCAAGATGAAACGCCCGGCGAAAGGCCATCTTCCTCCATCGTCGATGACACTGCTAGCTTCTGTCCGTCGTCCATTTCCTTCCTCCCTTCCCTGTCCTTTATGTTCATGCAGCTCCCGCTCTCTTTAGAGCGGTTCCGTCTCTTCTCGTAGGAAAGTGACAAAGAATCTGGAACCGATGTGAAAAATAATTATTCTGCACTCACACTTCAACCTCCATCCTCTAAAAGGATTAAAGTAGTGCTATGAACTTCTGCGAAGTTCGGACCAAAATTTAAGCCCAACCCCAACCTTCAACGCTCAACGCCCGATACAACGATGAAGGAGGCCGAGGAGGAGGCGACTATACCCGCAGATCTCCCCCCAAAGGAGATCGAGGTGCCCCACAACGCATCCACCATTTTTGTTGTCATATTGGCATGCATCATGCCTCTGACAACCATCCTCTGCGATCTCTACTCAATCTACGAATCCGAACAGCCAGAATTGTTGGATGATTTCCATTCGCCCCGTTTCTTACAGCAAAACGAGTGTGTTATCAACATAACGCTGAATGCAACGGACTATGATGAATACGAATCGTACAAACCGCCTAGTACCATGGCTGCCATTGCGACGTCTCTGATTATATCTTTTTCGATTGGTACATTTAGTTTCTTCCTGTATGAGGCTTTTCGTCAAGATCCAATTGTCGGTAAATATGTCTATGATCGTAAGAGATTGACGCAGCCTACCAGGACCCCGCCGCCACTTATGCTAAGTAGAAGCTTGTGGCGTGGCAATGATGAAAGCAAGGGGAAAGGAGGGAAAGGATGGTATAGAATCTTCTCTTGGCTGAAAGTTCGACCAGCTCTGTTCGAGTTGTACTTTTTGACTCTGGATGATGATTATATACGTTACTCTCAAGCAGCTGATGCTGCAAGGAAAGAGAGGGAAAATCGAGGATGTATTTCAACTTGCAAGGCAGGGTGTTTTCATAATAATTGCTGCAATACAATTAGTGTCCGTGATCAAGATAGTGGAGACAATGACGAGTATTTTGTTGATGAGGACGGTTATGTGTACTACCCAGGATACAGGCATGAACTTGGTTTTCAGCACGAGGTGAGTTTCAAACTTGTGGAGAGCAACAAGTGAGAATCTATCACGTTGTACTAAGTTCGATGTCTTGATTACCTGCCGCAACCATATCAGGGAAAAAATCATTACGAGATACCCAGATTTAGTCCTAGAAGTGGTGACATGATGAAATCAAGCTCAGTGAATAAGTCTACAGAAGGGTCTCCAAAGAACCATCCCCTGACAGGGTCTTTGATTAGTGCTGGAGATAGAAAACTGAAATATTCTATTGCAGGTAAGTTCTTGATTCAGGTTCATGGCATGCACAACCATATGCTTGATAATTAACAGTTTCCACATCTTTCACTTGCAGACTTATATCCAGAAGACTTCAGAGATGCTCTGACTAAAACTAAGAGCAAAGCCAGTAGACATTTGTTCGTTCAAACCCACGATGAAGACGAAGAGTCATTGAGTGACCAGAATGCGGATGCAGATGAAGACATTAAACCCACACATCTCAAAGGTATGCCATCAGTCGACGACGGTTTAGCTTCCAACGTAGACAATGAGGCATCTGAAACAAAAGTATCACTGGTTGCACCAGAAAACGATGTGCCTCTGAAATATCCGTACAGACTGGTGACATTCTTTCTGCCACCGGGATTCCACAATTGGACAAATGCTCTTCGTTTCGTTGGCGAATTCATCTTCTTCACAAAGTTTAATAGAAGGGTAGCTAAAGCAAGAGGTGCAGTGTTTGGTGGTACTGCAGTGATGTCAAAAAGACAGGAAATGAGGATTCACGAGGAGCTCATTGTGCTAACTCCAGCAGAGGAAGAGTTGCTGCGTTGCGCTGGACTCGACACTTATCTCATGATACGATTTGCAAGGTTTGGATTTGATGTCTGCTTTTACCCATTCCTCTTTGCATGTGCCACTGTCTTCCCAATCTACCTATCGTGTGACATCGACAAGATTTTTCAAATAGAAAGTGAAAGCGGTGAAGTCCTTGCATCGGCCAATTCGGTAATTGATGGATTCTTCAGCCTAACTATCAACCGTATCCCACCTGGTAGCCGGAAAATGTATTGGGTGATAGCGTTCAACTTCTTCCTTTATTTCTTCGTTCTCAGACGGCTTTGGCTTGAATGGGAAATCATCATCAAGCTACGACACCGCTTCCTCTCAAATGGAGACGAGAACTTCCACAAAAACCCAACGTATTTGATGAAGTACCGAAAATCCGTCATCGTTGAATGCGTTCCCAAAGCACAACGCTCGGATCGAAACATTCGTCAAGTCTTTGAGCAGTTATTTCCTGGACAGATAGCAAACGCCGAGATGTTGATAGATACAATGGAGCTGGAGGACGTCTTGGACAAGCGCAGAGCCTTTATTGAAAAGTTTGAGAGCGCAGAGGCAAAGTATCAATACCAGCATTGGAAGTATTACAATGGGCACCGAGACTGCTGCATGACGAAAGAGCCTGCAGAGCCGAAGGTACGAGCATGCATGTCTCAAAAGCTCTGTTCTGGATTTCAAACCGCATCTGAATACACTTTTTCATAAAGGTCAGAACAAGCTGCTGCGGAAAAGAAGAAAATGCATTGGAATACTATAAGAACCGAATTCGAGATTTTGACGATTTTGCTGAGGCCGACTACGACAAGATAGTTGAAGCCCGCTTGAATTGGATCGATACACCAAGCAGACCAGAGTCATCCGAAGGAGGTAGACATTCATCTTTTGACTTTATTCCTGACGTGGTTCGTGAGGCTTTGGGCATGCATTCATCGGATCTATTCTGTAGTACAGCAGTTGTGGAATTCAAGTCGATCGCTGCTAAGCAAAGTGCTGTGCAATGCAATCTCTTCGGCGAATCTTATGCATTTATCACAAATGAAGCACCAGACCACCGTGATATTCTATGGAGCAATATGTTCTGTGATCATCGTTTCATTGAAAAGCGGAAGATGATTGTTGAATTCGTGCTTGTCATACTAGGTATGTCGTTTGATTGGTTCATTTCGCTGAAGGGCCTAACCCACTAAACATAACTCTTGGCCACAGTATTGACATGGGGTGCATTTGTGGCAACGATAACAAATGTCGCGAACACCACAATTGATGGGCTTAAAGTGAATAATGTCGACCTGACAAAGTTTAGGCTTTACATCCCTACATTGATCATTTCGTTGATCTTATTATGGATCCCAAGATTCTTGTTCATCTTCGCCATGCGGATTATAAAGTTCAAGTCATTTTCACAGTGCGATGAATTTGTCATCAAATGGAACACGGCTTTTAGGGTCACGAATATTCTGTTCATCTTCTTCTCAATTTCATTGGTAGATGCTATTCGGTGCTTCAAGGTACGCTCTTTCATGGATTGTTATTGAGATTCATCACACCGCTGACAGACTAACCATTTCCATTAGGACGAGCCGGAGAAGTTTATACAGTCGGTTGCTCTTGGGGTGCTCGAGCAAAGCTCCATTTTGCTCAACCTAATTATCATTGCTACTGGTCAGGAAACTATGTTGCAGCTGCTTCAATGGAGGTAGGTAGTTTGACTTCAAAGCTTTCCATATTCAACATCACGATGTAACTCAACATCCTGTGTATAGGTCTATCATCAAACAAGCAGTCTGCAGGCCACTAATCAACTTCAATTCCAAGAGCAGAAGATGTCTCAACAGCCTAAACGAATGTCCTCCGTTTGAACAGTCGTGCATTTTTGGTTACTTTAGTCCAGTGCTTTCATATGGATTGATGATCGGAATGATTTACTCGTGAGTTAACACCTCTTGTTCTCACACAAGACGAATCATGATATCTTTAACAATTCACGCTCCGCATTTCTTACTTGAAGGTACATGGCGCCAGTGATGCTAGGGGCATGCAGCTTCTTCTTTTGGGTCGCGACAAAAGTTCATACCCACAATGCTCTTTTTATATACTGCGAGCCTTTTTCTGGGGGCGGCAAAATCTTTTACTACTGGAATCGAGTCGTATTCGCAACCTTGTACTGCTCCATTTTAATCTTTTTTGGCATCCTTGCCATTAAGGTGAGTCGACTTAATTCAATCACGGGATATTACAATATGCAATCGTTCAATCCAATATCAACAATCGATCAATTCAATATCAAAGGGATACTACAAGATGGGTATAGCTTTTATTGTGATGTAAGTAATTTAGTCTGCGTTGGAACTCTAATCTTCATTCAATCATTGATATCTCATCTCTGATTCGTGTCATTGCTTGCGTTCAGCATGTTACTTGTGACAATAATGGTGGACAAATCGATTACAAATACGTTTGTTGTCAATTCATTGAACCTTCCAATCAAGATTGCGAGAAAACATGATGACGAAGAGGTAAGTTGATATCTTCGCCGATATTCATTCACTTGTAACAATCTCATCTAACCAACCATCTTTCCGGCGCATGATGAGCAGAAGGCTCTCATTAAGAAATCCAAGTTAAAAAAAGATGGAGGTGAAAACTTTATGTACAGAAATCCCATGTTGAATCATCACAATTGGGATGATAAACCGTTTCGTTGGATGTAATGTTGGATGTAATGTCATTTGTGTTCGCTCTCTGAAAAGTAGAACGATTAAATGCTCAAAGTGAATTGTTTCAGTATACTTTCCAGTTCGTTAGCACTTTCTGTGAACCCAGCTCTTAGTATTGTTGCATTGCGTTGTCAATGCTAGACAACAACATTTGCTTTTTACTCAACAGCGATCCACAGCAAACTAGTCCTCACAATAAGCCTCGGCCCGAATTTCAACAGCAGCACCGTGACCCATCTTTGCCTGAACGCAAAGCCTTGTAGGCAAGCCCTCAGGGTCAATCCACTTGTCATACACACTATTCATCTCCTCGAAATTCTCTGGAGAAATATCAGCATGTTACAGCAATCAAATTCTTTCTCTGCAATCCTGCCTCTTTAAGAATATCATCAAGCTTTTCAAGTGCCTCTGTTGTTTGTTGAGCTGTCGATGCTGGCATCTTTGAGAAATCTCCACAGAGACCTTGTGTACGGAGAATACCTCCATATTTGACCCACTTGGACATCCTCCATGCTTTAATTCCTGGTGCTCTGATGGGCTGTGCGAAAGAGGATCTTTGTAGTGTCTGTTTAACTATACTCGCAAGCAACGCACCTGCTAAGAATGCCCCAAGAGCCGTCGTCGTGGTGCTGCTGCTGTTAGAAGAAGCCATACCAACAATGATGGATACATTCGCCTTCTTTGCTTATTTGCTTGCACGAAGCGAGCAAGTTCGTTCAAGCACAATAATACAAGCGACGTAGTCAACTTGTACGTCTACCAAAGGGAGTAGAACCGATTTATTCACGCCCAACACACTTCTTTCATGTCCACTACAGCCCCCCAATAAAAGAATTAATCGTGGATGGCCCATTTGGCTTGTACTTATCGACCCCACTCCCTCTACGCTACATAGCCACGCAATAATAATATAACGCAACAACAACAACAACAACCCCAGCAGCACAGCAGCAGGGCAAGAGCCAGCGCAGTAACAGCAGCAACAGCCAGCAACAGCAGCCACAACAAAGCAATCGAACACAACTGCCCAACCGCAGCTGACTGAATCCACAAGCAAAATGAACAGTAACACCGCAAGAACGAGACGGCGCGGCCTTCTCCCCCTCCTGGCATCTATTCTCTTTGCCCAAACACCTCTCCCGATTTCTGCTCATGATAAGACTATGATTGCATATTACGCCTCATGGCAGGTAAGCAAAAATTCGAATCGTCGACAAGAGGGGGCATGAATATACATTGCTAACTTTTCTTCTTTTTGCCCACAGTGGTATGATAGAGCCCAGCTCGCCAAGCCCTCCAATTTAGATCATTCAAAGGTGACGCGTTACAACTTTGCCTTCTTCCAGACCACTACCACTGGTGATATCTTCGGGGTAAGTGAGATAGGACATGTGCAATTAACCTGTATTGTAATATTTGAACTTGAATGCTCACAATATCTCTATTCTCCAGACGGACAGCTGGGCCGACGCCATCGTCCTATTCGGCGACTTCAACTGGATGGCCGCACCTGGAGAAGGAACCCAATATTGTTCATGGGATACGCCCACTGACCCACCTGCTTGCGCTGCACACAATTACGAGAGTGGGCTGATCTATCAGTCAAAGCAGGCGGGTGTGGAGATATATCCAAGTATTGGAGGTATGCTGTTCTGTGTTGACTGTTGACACGTTGCCATTATTCGACTAAGATGTCTAACTCATGACTTCCAACAGGGTGGACGTTGAGTGACCCCTTCCCTGCGATGGCTGCAAATGAGGCGTCAAGGAACAAGTTTGCACAGCAGTGTGTGGAGTTGATTAAGAATTATGATTTTGACGGGATCGACATAGATTGGGAGGTAAGGTCTTTTTCATCATCTTAGTTCTTTCAAACTCGTGCGTCTCATTCAACCCGTCATCTACCATGTACCATAGTATCCTGGCTACGCAGACCATTCGGGAACTCCTGAAGATAAAGTTAACTACACCCTATTCCTAAAAGCGATTCGTGACGCTTTAGATGCATTGGAGGCTGAGACTGGAAAGTTTTACGGTTTGACTGCTGGTGAGTTCAGATGTATCCTTTCCTTTGGATGGATAGAATAGCTTATTAACTCACCATAAATTTGTTGCTCCTGTCAAAGCCCTACCTTGTGGACCTGATAACATTGCCAACATTGAAGTTGATAAAGTGAAGGATTTGCTTACCGAATTGTAAGTTGCAGATTTTCATCTGTTTCCATTGTCCATCTTGTGTATCTACTGGGGCTGACTCATTCTACACCCACAACCCTTCCTAGTAATCTCATGGTAAGTTGTTGATCGCCCAGTTGTTTCTTTGTCTGCTATTGCATTTGGTGCTCACTTCTGACCCTATTATTCAATCTCTTGTAGACATATGATTTTCATGGGAGTTGGGAAGCCAAAACTGGCATCAACTCTCCTCTCTACGACCCTAATGATCCCGACCTATCGGCAGATGGATGCGTTAGGAACTGGGTCGATGCCGGTGCTCCGAGAAGCAAGTTAAACCTCGGACTTCCGTGAGTTCGCAGTTTTACTCAATTGTGCATAGAAGCATTTTTTACAAAGACTTACAATACCTTTCATTATTTCAGTTTCTATGGCAGATCCTACCTTGGTAGTGGCATTACTGGCAAAGATCAGCCCTTTGCTGGTGGTGCTGATGCCTTGACATGGAGTGATGACGAAGGGACTCCTCAATACTGTGAGTTACATGTTCTCTGCACTATACTCTCTTTTCACACGCTATGTTCACAATATTTTATCGCTACACAGTCAACATTGCAAAGAAGATTAATGGCTTTACAAGCGTGAGAGACGAAGAGACCAAGACGCAGATTGCATACGACATGAATGGGTTCTTAAGTTATGACGATGAGCGAGCAATCTGTGATAAGACTGAATATGTCATCAACGAGAGTCTTCATGGTTTTATTATTTGGGAAATCAGGTTAGGGTGTCTGTTTCATTTGCCCTCTTTTGGTTCGTATATTTCATCTAACAAGGCCTTATCTTTCGTATCTGTAGCGGAGATGTAATGGAGGATCTGTAAGCTCTCCTTTCATGTATTGTTCCGGATCATTTTTATGCTGCTTTGAACTGACTAGGTTTGTTTCTCTCCACAATCGTATCACAGCTCTACACCTCTTCTCGACGCTGCAAATAATCGCCTTAACAACCCCGATGTCACGTGTGATGGTGGTACTGCAGGTCCAAAGGTCCCCACAAACTTTCCGACTGAACCCAACTATTCAGGGATGTGGTACCCCGAGGCAGGCACTTGTGTTGAATCAAGGGCCAAAATCCCATCTTGGATAAATGAAGACGATCTATCAGAATCTAAAGCGGACTGCTGTGATCTTCATTTCCCAACCACCAATGGATGTATGGAAAACGATTCCCCGAGCAACAACCAGGGTGGAAACACTCCATCTACTAACAAACCTACACCAAAGCCAACAAAGATGCCATTGAGCAACACACTCCCAGATGACACATTGTACTATCCTGACTACGGGAACGATGGCACGAAGGCCGAATGCCTCCACGGTGGTGAAATCCCATCATGGATGAACAGAAATATGCTCAAGACCAGTAGTTTTGAATGCTGCACCACCTACTTCCCGTATCAGAAGGAAGAATGTGATCAAGGCACTGATAGATATCCATACTATCCCGACTTTCAAACGAATACCTGCGTCAGCAGTAGAATTCATCCTAGTTGGATGGCTGGAGATTATCTGCAGAAGAATCAATGGCTTTGTTGCGAGACATTCTTCTCTCACGACAATGACTTGCTCTTGGGTTGCCAGAATGCTTAGAAACGGATGTGTACTTTAGAAGTTGTTATAGACACCTGCTTGCATATTAAAGATTAAGGATTTACAATCTGTAAACTGCAGCATAAGCAACAGCTAGCTCTTTCATCAATGGGGCTTCATTGTTCAATCGTCTCTTCCAAGTACCATACCTACCTTGGTAAAGCTTTGGGGGGGCTAGGATATGTACATCTCTAGAGAGAGGCACGTAAATATGAGTAGATAGCGAAATTGAAATAAGGTCACTTCCACCAACTTCCACGTGGAATTAGGCATCTGCTATTGACGTCATCATCGTACCACCTCTCGCAAGCACTGCCTGCCGACCAACAAGCAAGCAAGCGAACTCTCATAAACATCTGAGCATCACACAACAGCTCTCGACGAAGGAGCAGCAGCACCTTAAAACAATCTTTGGTCGTCATCCGCTCATCTCACCTCAAAAGGTCAAGGGATCTTTGTTAGCGAGTTCATAGATAAACCGAAAAAGAGATAGAGTAGCATAGCTGGAAGGCCAAACGCCGAAAGCTCGTACAATCTGCAAATCGAGATTTGCAGTTACAGACATCAATTTTATTCTCTTGACGCACTATCAAATGGATCCAACAGCACTTCTCGGCCTAGCCACCGCCACTTTGTGGGGCGCATCCACGGCGTTTGTCCCACCTCAACCAATCACTTACACAAAGACTCCATCATGGAACACACAAAACCATCAGCGACCAACAACATCGTCATCACTACCCGTCAGCATCGGCTTAGGTCCCGAAGACAAAAAGACCTCAACAGAAGAACTACGCATCATTCTCGGAGAAGATGGCCAGCCACTGCCTTACATTACAGACCACGAGCCTTACCGCCTCGCACGTCTCTCAAAAGCCGACATAGCCGCAGACAACTGGTACGCTTCCATCTTGGAATCCAACTCACCTTCTTTTTTGGGAGAAGTCTCCTCCAAAGCCCTGAATAAGATTCTAACACCCGTAGAACTGGTAGATGAACCGACGTACGAATATGGTCACGAGGAATGGACACCTTATGTAAGTAAACGGTTGCCCACGAGTCCATTGTATCCGGCGTATGGGTTGGAGAGGTTCGGATTGCCGATTTGTAGGAGGGGTGCTGAGGCTTGGAGGCATTTTGATGTGGGTGGGATGTGTGAGGTTGATTATTCGGGTGCAGTGGAGGGGGCTGGTGAGTCTTTCAATGGCTGTTTTGTGTTGGATCTTGTTGATTATAATGTTGCAATATCACCTTGATATCATCTCATCAATGTTGCTCTTACAGGCACAGAGATCGAGCTTTCAGAAGAAGAAACAGCAGATATTATTGCCTCCCTCAAAACCAAAGGGGCTTGGCTTGACGATGATTCCTGCACCGCCCGCCTCGTGTACATCAATGGTCGCTTCAGCCCATCTCTAAGCAAACAAACAACCCTTATCAAAAATTTGGACTCTACCTACTTTGATGGCACCAATGAGCTATCTAAACAAACAATGTCATACCTTAATCGTCTTCCTGATGGGTTCACTGATGAGCTAGCCGCAGAGGTGCCTGACGAGATGAAGGGACCTTTGACATCTCTCAAAAAGTTGAGCGGGCCCGATCATTGTGTGGGAGAACCAACTAGCCAATTTGCCATTAATAATCAGCAAGGCACTGCGGCATTTGCTGCTTTGAATTCGGTAAAGGCTGGCTCTGTGAGTTATATTGAAGTCGAAGATGGGGTTGAGTTGGAAAAGCCTGTTTTGATTGTCAACGCTCAAACACCAAGCGGAGGAAAGGCTGGCGATGATGAGAATGGTGTGTCAATTCACCCGCGTGTACTGTGCGTCGCTCACGACGAGAGCAGATTATCGCTTATTCAAAGCAATGTCGACTTAAAAGAGGATTCAGATGAGACCCCAGTTGCGACATTTGTCAATGGCTTTACACAAATGTTTGTTGGAGCCAGAGCCAATGTTACACACTCGTATCTCGAGGAGTCCGGAGGGGCAGTTACACCACGTGTTGAAATGTCAGATGAAGAACTTGAGGCTGCTGCAAAGTCTACTTCTACTGCTCCATTTGTTGCCAACCCTCGTGAGGTAGAATCAAAACGACCTGGTTTACGCAACACACACTTCCAAACGATTGACGTCCATGTCACCGGCGAGGGAGGAGAATTCGCCTCATCTCTAATGCAACTTGGAGGCACAGGCCGAGCTCGAATTGCCATCTCCACCACCCTTCTTCGTCCTGGAGCATCCTCCACAATCAACGGCTTCGCCCTTTCAGGAGGAGCCCAACGTAGTGACATGCGCACTAACATCCACCACATTGCTCAAGGAACATTTTCTAAACAAGATCAACGAAACATGGTGGGTGGACGCAGTACAGCCTCCTTCCGAGGGCGCATCCGCGTCGAGCAGTCAGCACAACAAATGGATTCAGAGCAGTTGAGCCGAACCATTCTATTATCAGACCATGCTAGGATTTGGGCCACACCAAGTTTAGAGATTATTGCTGATGATGTCAAGTGTACGCATGGTGCTACTGTGTCAGATTTGAGTGAGGAAGAACTGTTTTACTTGAGAAGTCGTGGTCTTGATGTGGTAACTGCTAGGAATATCTTGATGTACGCATTTGCTGAGGAAATTGCGTGCAACGTTGATCAGGCCATCGCCGGGGAGTTCGATGACGAGAATGGATTAAGATCGAGGATTATTAATAGATTGCAGGCTATCGTGCCCGAGGGTGAGAAGGAGTTTGTTGGAGGCGAATTCCAAAGCGTGTAGCTCTCACAATAAGAAATTAATAGCACAAGATGTGATGACATCGATCGCTCGGTTACCTTATCCCAATTGAAGAGGTGCAGTGTAATTACATTCAGGGCTTATTGTTCAACAGCAGTAACGTCAATCCTTTAGAATTTATCATATACATTTGCACAAGTGCCATGATTTTCTTGAGTTGGCATCCAATATCTTGGGTAGTAAGAGGGAGCAATTCCCGCATTCTAACCGATTTCCATTACAGCGTATCAAAAAAAGAGGGGAGAGGATCATGGTGAAAGAATAAAATAGGAGGATAAAATACACTCTGCGCCAGTGCCCAAAAAACCCCATTGAACTAAAGGACTCGTCCAACAAAACAAACATACACCACGCCACCTCTCACTCTGGGTGAGGTTTAAATTAACCTACGTAAAGGCTGCGATCAACTACAGCAGGGATAGGGCGAATCTCTGTGCCCAGATCCTGTTCCACCTTTCTTAGTGCGTGACGATCATCATAAGTGATCAAGTTCACAGCCAATCCCAAGTGACCAAACCTTCCTGATCTACCAATGCGGTGGAGGTAGGTCTCAGCATTCTTGGGGAAGTCAAAGTTGATGACCACGTTCACTGACTGTATGTCAATACCACGAGTGAAGAGATCCGACGTGACCAAGTGACGGGTAGCACCATTGCGGAATTCATGAAAGACTCGGTTACGGTTAGCCTGCTGCATTTTTGCATGAATGTAGTAGCATGAGTAACCAAGCTCAGTGACCTTTTTCGCAAGAAGCTCAACACGGTTGACAGAGTTGCAGAAGATGATGGATTGATTGATCTCAAGCTTGGAGAAAAGTGTGTTGAGACAATGGACCTTCTGGCGCTCCTCCACGTAGGCATAGAACTGGGTGATACCCCTGAGGGTGAGCTCGTCCATGAGATTAATGGAGTAGGGGTTGGGGACGAATTTCTTGCAAAAGTCCTTCACAGTCACGGGGAAAGTAGCAGAGAAAAGGCAGATCTGGTGATTGGAGTCACACATATTGATAATTTTCTCCAATACTGGCTGGAACTCTGTTGAGAGGAGCTTGTCAGCCTCATCCATGATGATAGTGCGGCATTTACTAAGGTCTGCCACGTTTTTGGATGCCAAGTCAAGGATACGTCCCGGGGTGGCCACTACCATGTGGACCGAATTGTAGAGACGCATGATATCATCTTTGAGGCTAGTACCTCCAGTAGTAACCATGCACTGAATCCCCATGTGCTTTCCAATCTCCTTAACAATAGCAGACGTTTGGAGGGCAAGTTCTCGGGTGGGGATAAGTACGATGACTTGGATGTGTGCTTTTGATGTGTCGGTCTTTTCCAAACAAGGGATGATCTGCATAGGAATGAGCATCAAACACGATTGCGTTAGAAATCATGAGATATTCACCCCCTCATTTCTCAACCAAAATAATTGCAAACGAACCAGCACAAACACCAATCAAACTCACGTAAGCAGCAGTCTTCCCCGTCCCATTCTTAGCTCTCGCCAACACATTCCTATTCTGCAAAATGATAGGAATAGCCTCTTCTTGAATAGGACTTGGTTTCTCAAACCCCTTCTCGAATATCCCCATCAGCAGCTCTCGCTTGAGGAAAAAATCTTCAAAGTCCCGTCCCTTGGTCTGAGTGACATCTTCTGTTTTGTAACGGGTGTCTTTTTTGGGGGCCACGAGGCCGTCCTTGTAGGTGTTTGTGCCGGAGACTTCTTCTCCATTGGCCTGTGCGGATTTTACGGTTGCCATGATTTAGATAGGGGTGGCAAGATGAATTAATTCTTCTCTAGAGAGTAAAGATCTGATGGGTTACTTTCCACGAGGGGTTGGCTTATAGTGCAGAGTGAGGTGATATTGATGATGTTCAGCCTCTGATTAGCAAATGATACAGTTCTTTTCGATGCGGCTCTTGTTCCTAAAGATGGTTATTGATGCCTTGGAGTGAAAAGATATTTGTCGATGTTGTTGATGACGAGTCGATTTGCAGGGACGGTGGGTTGTGTCTGAGTTGTTATGAGCCTGAAAAAGCACCGGAACGAGAGAGTCCCGCAAGAGCATTAGTACAAAAACCCACACAAACTGCAGTTTTAACAACGAGCAGCACCACCGCCTAAGAAACAGTCTGATTTCAGCCTCGATGCATAACAACGACTTACAGAGGATCGCTAAGTTATGAGTTGTCAAGGTAACGTTGATATGTGATACCTCTTCGGATCTTGTATCTGCAGCTTCAGGTTACACTAATGTACACAATATTGGTTAGGATTGGCTGTTCATGTCGCTTATGGCAAGGTGCCTTCGGTCGTTGTGGTGGGTGATTCTATTGAGCTTTGATCCGTTGTAAGATTTATGAGCGAGGAGGAGGAGGATGAACGACGGAAAAGAAGGCGGGCGGGGCGGGACAAGGCAGGGGCAAGGGGCCCGATTAGCGAAGATCTTAGTTCGCCAAATTTTAGTAGAGAGGTATCTTCTCTCACTTCACACACTACTGTTGCTACTCTAGATACTCACACAATTTCAATTTGAAATCAAGATACAAACCAATTGATTGATCTCTTCACTTCTCTTCATTTGAATGAAATGGTCGATTTCAAAAGATCATTAGACCATTACATTCTTAGTGGCCGTTAGTGTTTTTAGTAGACGATGGCCAAGAAGTTTGTGTCATGCAGTAAATGCTATTTGCTTAATTAAATAGCTTCATTCTAATGCCCACAGATATATCACCACACTTTGTAATATGACGCTTTCGGCAACCGCTTTCAATGAATTGGCAAGAATCGGGGCATTTGTAAAGGAATCTTTATCAACTTAAAGGCATCTTTAGAATTAGAATTTCGGGGCGCGGAGTCACTACAACTACATAGTTAAAAAAGACAGTGCTTTTATGTTGCAAATCAATGTTAATCACATCTTTTGTTTCAATTTCAATCGCACAGACAAAAGCAAAAGATACTGATGTTGCTGCGCGCTTGAAAAGCAGCACTCAGCATTGTGCAAGTTGCAGTGGAGAACCATTCATCTAAAAGTGTTGCATCTCCAAGGCACTTTACACGCTCTTCTCACTCTTATCAAGAAAAGCTGTTTGAATATGGGCATTAACATTAAAATTTAGCACTTGGACATGTACTGAAAGCATAACTTCATCTTCAGTCTTCATAACTAGAACTGGTAACTGGTTATGTAGATACAGAAGGGCGAGGAGCAACCTCTTTAGCACGGTTACAAAATAGTGTAAAAATCAAAAGATTGCCATTGCTCACTTTGAATATATATCTATTTTCTGTTTCATTGAGCCTCGTTTCCAAGAAATAAGAGAGAAGAAGAAAGAAGTACAGTCAAGTCATATGTTGGGGCTTCTTGACGGTCTCTGAAGAGTTGAGAGGGTCCCCTTGTTTCTCTGTCCTTGCTTGAATTTATTATGTTCCTTAATTTCATCTTTCATCCACTATTTTGTCAAGTGCTTCCATGGGACTTGTCATCATTCATCCAGTGGCTGTTTTCCTTGCAAATATACTTGTACTCTAAGGTATGAGTATGAGTGAGAGTCTTGGATGTTTCTCAGCCTACAGATATGTGAAACAAGTATAAAATGATATTTTTATTGTTACCGTATTCAAGATTTTGTGACGGGTGACGGGCAACTGTGGACATGGCTCTTTTTGTCTACGCGTGGTAATGCAGAGAAAAAGGAGACCTTGTCCACAAAGATTAAACACTCCAGCTGCAGCAATGAATGTAAAATATTATAAAAATGAATTATATTTTGAGATTGAGATTGAGATTGTTGGAAGTGACATGTCCCTACTCTAATGACAATGACAGTAATGAGGATATTCTCAATTTTAATGCCCAACAATGTAATTATGCAAAATAGCTCATTTCATTGATTTTAAATTCCTTTTTATGGGACTCGCTTTGCCTAGCTTTAGATAAAAGCTGTGCTTCAAATCATAATTTCAACTTTTCAAAATAATCATCACATCTCTCCTCTGATCTGCCCAACTAGCCTACGAAAATTACTCACAAGAACTTGCGGGCACACAGGCACATGAACCACCTTTTAAAACAAAGACAATTCATGTGTGTCTCACAGCAACCAGCAACAGGTATGATGCAAGCCAGAAGCACTTGATTAAAAATTACTTAAGATTCCTTCTATTACCAACACACATGAATAATTTACACCAATTGGGCTTCCTCAACTTGAACACCGAGAAAGACTTCAAGTTATAAAAATGTGAAGACAGACAGACGCTACGTCGTTTCTTCAAAGGAATAAAAAAGGGGCGTAAACTAAGTTACGAAAATCTTTAAAACACTTTAAAGGATTCAAGTAGTTATCCTCAACATAGATAGATACCTATCAGATAAGGGGTACCCTAATCTCGGGCATATATTACTTCGCTTCTCTTCTTACAATATTATTGACAATTAGAGGTATTTAACTTTTACTGTGTATGCTATCACCTTTGATACCAGTAAGATACCTTATGATACCTTAAGTCAAGTCTTGGTTACATTTAGATACCTTACTCTCTCTGTTTTTACATATTTTTTATTGATGCTGAGACGGATTAGAGCACAAAAATTCCCCCTTGTTTATTTAATACTTTCAACCCCCATAAACTCCCTTACATAGTTCAACATGAGGATCGCGTCGTGGGTGGCCAAACGGCCTCACACAAAAAACCCAACAACAACTACAACAACCCAAAAAGGAAAAGGAAACATCATAGAGAGAATATCTCTAGAATGAAGCCCCAACACATCTTAGCTACGGCCTCGATAATCTGCGGTGGATGCAGTCCTGTCTCTGCCTTCTCAGCAACAGCAGCCGGACGAAGAGATACGGCCATCCAAATGGGTCAACAACGCGAAGTTGTTAACGCCAAAGCTCTAGCAGAACTGGATGATATCATCCTGGCAATCCAGTCCCTAGATCAACTGATATCATATGCTCAGTCCTCTCCTGGCCGCAGCCGTATGTCCAGCATGTCCTTAGAAGAAGCCACTGTTCAACATGGCATGCCCTGGTCAACAACCATCGGCAAATCACAAGAGAAAGACCCTCTTCTTTACATGCCTTTTTGGGAGTGGCAAATGAGCTTTATGAATTCGACACTTTCAAACCTTCATCCCATCGAGTGCTCTACTCTCAACGATGTGGATGTGTCCTACAATGAAAACACCGAGAAGAAAGCTCGTATCGTCAACCATTGTTACGCCTCCGACGAGTATAGAAAGATTCGTATGACCTATTACGATGCTGGGGACTCAGTTCAAGTCTTCAATAGTGTATGGTATCCTGATGTCAAATACAATCTTCCCGTATTGGGAATTGATCTTCTCTCCTTCAACAGAAAGAAGTATCTTGCGATTGTAGACTTTCAACCACTCCACGAGGAGGAAGAGGATCATTCCACTCTCTACGAGCATATCCTCAAGCCGATCAAGAACAAGTACGACAATTTGAAAGGTCGTATGTCATCCAAGTTTTATGACGAGACTCAGTTCTTCTCGAAAGAGATGCTGTTTGCAAGGTTTGAAGATGGAAAGATTGTTTATGATGATCTTTTCCCGGCCTTCAAGTCTTACGTCGAGACACATGTCAAGTTGGTGAAGAACTCAAAGCCAGCTTCTTCATTGAAAACTGTGGAGCATGTTTTTGAAAGACAGCAGGCTTATGATACATACTCAGCCGAGCGAGACCCAGCTGCTGGTCTGTTTGCTGCAATGTTCGGTAAGGAGTGGGCAGAGGATTTTATCTACGATTTTTTGTTTTCCCTGAGTGAAAGGAAGGAGGAGGGATTGAATTTAAGCCCTCCTATTTTTGGTGGTCCTCCTCCAGCGGCCGGAGGTGCCAGTCATGGGGGACCTCCTCCAGCCGTTGGGGCGCTGAGAACACAAACGAAGAGCAAATCAACAATATCAATGAAACTTCAATGAAGTAATGAACTCAAACACATTGTATGTAAATCATGTACCTTAACTAGTAAATTAATTCCATATCAATTTACAATGCACAGCCAAGTATTAGTCAATAGTATTACTGGATTACATCTTCGCATAACCCCCAAAGTATAAGCATAATCCATTTTCTTGCCAACACACTCAGCACCTCGTATCCAGGGTGTACTAAATGCTTGCCCACTTGATTCTGCTCGCTTGTCTGAGTGTGATCGGGGCGGGGTAATGTGATCCAATAACCATCCGTGACGAGAATGCTGCTGCCATATTTTTGGATAGTTTCAATGGCAATTTTATTGAAGTAATGCACCATGTGGGTAGAACGTGACTGCGGCTGAATCTCAGAAGCAGGCCATTGAAAGCCGTAGTTGCCATACTGAAAACATAAGCAATGAGGCAAAGTAAGTATTCAACTTAAAGAATGTAAGTATGTTATGAAAGCAACATGGTTTGATATAGTCTCACCTTTGGCCAACCTGCAGTAGTCGTTCTGAACACTTTGATTTCCGCAGGATAGGTATTTATGAACTCGACAAACTCTTTCATTGTATTTTGGTATAAATCTGCACACGAAACGAAGCTTTCTACTGCTGTCTCATTGCGAGTGTGCTTTCTCTTTGAACTGCATAAAATGTCTATGTCATGCAAGCCAGAATTGAACATGATGACTCTTTTGTTGGGTAATTCTGACCCTGCACCACTACTGTTGTCAGTGGCTTCCACGCTATTTAAAGTTGAAATAATGCCGGGTAGTGTTGATTGTATGCCTCCATTGGTTTCAATGAAAGTGATATTGATTGCTCTCGACCCATCCACTATTCCTGAACCGCCAAGAAGTTTGATGAAAAAACCCATTTCTAGTTTCATCACAGAGTCACCGATAAAGATAACATTCACTCCGTTGAAATAATCTGGACTGCTTACATTAGTAGAGCCAGCACGAGAGATTGTTTGTTCATCCAAATAACCTAAATGATGCAAGCATCTGTCCATTACATGTCCAGTATGCTCATTTCCAATAATATCTCGAATGTGCATCAATTCGCAATCTTCGTATTCATATTGCATGCGGACTCCAATCGAATTCAAACCCATTCGATATCCATCAAGTGATACATGCGTGTCATCTGGTGTTAATGGCTGATGACCTGAACGACCAACGTGATCTATGACTTGCCAATGACCCGATATCAGCGAAGATGTTGAAGATTGTTCTGAAAGTTGTGTAAGGTTGCACCAGTTCTTTGTTTTATCATCTTGTTCTGTCAACTTTCCACCTTGAACAAGAATTGAAATAGGGAATCCCTGAATTAAATTGCCTTCGTACCCAGGTTCCTCCTCTTCATCTGCAGTTTTATTCCAACCCAATGGAAACTCATGCAATTCCAAAGGATCCGAAAATGTCACAACAACTTCTAGTGTATACTCTCCAACATCTATAGGATAAAGCTCTATTGAATATGAAGAGTTAAAATGATCCATAATGGTCCCTGTAATCACCGAGGGACCATAGGCACGGACGTAGAATAATGTACCCGATGATGGACATACATAAGTGGTATTTTCGTCGTGTGTGCAAGTTATCATAAAGGAGAACTTGTCTCCACTCTGAATAATGGAGTGATATTTGGTATCTCCTGCAGGATGAGATGATGACTCAATGTGAAAGTAGCCAGCCAGAGTTTGTTCTGGACGCGCCCAGCCAGTATAGCCAGGAAGTTCTCCTGGCGCTAATGCAAATGGATTTGGATTGTACTTTTTGTTGTCGATTGCATCAAGACGTGCATGAAGATGCTGCGTTGTCTTCGTTGCAGATTGCAAAAATACCAGTGCACACAGTGCCATCAATATCAATTTCGTGTGACTCCATCTAAAGGCATTTGATCTGGAGGTATGCAGCTTTTCATGATTTCCATTTGGCTCACTCAATGCCGATGGAGACGGAAGCCTGATTGGAGATAGGTGCTCCGTCTTTCGGGGAGAACTGCGTTCACGTAACTTCATAATCCTGAAATATTTCACAATGGCCCCGGCCGCAGCCCACCCACACTCCCACCAAATAATACTTATCCAAAATTATTCAGACTGCTCAGTTGGGGAGCAGCTGTGATGTCAATGTATGGGTGCTGCAGGGAGCTACATAGCTAGCTGTTCATGTTCATGGTTGTTGCGCCGCTGCTACTAGAGCTGCAGTAGGCTAGAGCTGCAGTCTGCAGTCTTGTTGAAACCACTACCACAAGAGACAGAAGGATGCGATATGGGCGTGGCGTGGGTTGTGTGCTGTTTTGTGGTCTTATCTTGGAGGAAGAAAGGGGCTGAGAAAGGCTCACATAAAAGAAAAGCCTTCTTAAAGAAAGTGACTGATCCTTTCTAATCAAAGAATTTCTAATTAGCTCAACTTTGCCCTCGCGGGCCAACGTAACGTACTAAAAAAAATTCATTCATAAAAAAATCTAATTAGCTCAACAGACGGTCATTACAATAATTATCTATTGCCCTCAATAATTCTGACGCAAGGCTTGAAGACTCACTCGCCCTTTCTCGTAATTTTGTCGTGTTGTCGTGTGGATCGAATCAAACACTTCAACTGACGAGTGAAAGTGCTGAGTCCTAATCTATCACACGGATAATAGATTGATTAACCAATATTAACTCGTTGTAACGAGGTATGTCAGTCCAGGCCTAGTAAACTACAAGAGATGCAGAGAACTTTCTTATCTTAAAAAGTCTAGCACATGACGGTGTCAAACTCATGGTGACGATGATGGATTGAATGCACGAGATATCAAAATCATTGGCTTAGATAGAAAAGAAACGGATTGCCCATTGTTTGCTGTCGACCGACTTCTGTAACGTTTCTTGAGTGAATTGTGCGACGGGGGAACGTTGAACATAAGTTATGTAGTGGTGGAAGTGGAAGAGTGTCGTTAATTTGGTTCAACAAATATTATGCATCAATGAACAAAGACAGATGAGCTCCATCCTCCACGCTTCGCCTCCAGACGATGCAGTGCCCAAAGCAGCCGACTGGATCAACGATCTAACCTACAGTGATGACGAGAACGATTCCATATGGGACTTGCTCGAGCAGAATTATTCCTCGCCAGAAGGACAAGAACCCCCATCATCACTCAATGACTCGTTCCCACCCCAAGATACACTATTCCATCCATTGGCACGTGGAGAAAGCTACCTCAGCGCCATGAGCGATGAGGGGAGCTATCTAGCCTTCAGCGTGTCAACCACACCCGGAGAAGAAGAACGAGCCAACAGCAACTTTTTGTCCTACGGTTCCATCGAAGACCCCTTTAAAAAACCGGGATTTCGCCACGCCCCCTCTCTTGTCGACAGAAAAAAGCATGTGCCCATCCAGCAGTCTCTTCCCCGTCCCAAGGAGATATCTCCCACCAATATTAACAGTAACATCAATAATCATTACCGTCTTCATTCTCCGTTGCCAACCCACCACGAGGAGTCACCATTGACATCTGCCACCGCCACAGATGTCACCGTGTCTCCGGCGACGGAGGAAGAAAAACGACGTATTGAATCTATACTCGAAAAAGAGGCGAAACAAAAATCACGGAGGCATAAACGGTTAAAGAAGATAAGGAAGGCCGCAGAGGCCAGAGAGGCGGAGGTTCAACGCGTCCGGGGTGTAGAACAACCGTTTGGGGGTCGAAACGACAAGTTATTCGGGGGTATTTTCGTGATGCAGTTTGTTATGGTTGCGGTGGGAGCATTGGTGTTTGGTCTTGGGGCATTGAGTGACGATATGTCGGGGAGGTTTGAGAGAGAAAATGATTATAATCCGTTTGCAGGGTTGGAGACTGATGATATTATTATATCTTCTGCTATTCCCGATGGGGTGTTTAATGAAGAGTTGGAGGGGCATGGGGCAGAGGTTGTTAGTACCATCAGTCATATTGACTACGTGAATGTTATCCAGCTAGTGACGATTGCAAGTGGGTATGCTTCGCTGTGTTCTCTTTTAGCTCTTGGGTTCATGATGATGCTGTCAATGAATATACTGCATGTCATGTTGATATTTGCAATTTCTGCAAGCATGGTGTGCACAATACTGGGAATGGTAATTAGCTATGGCTGGATCATTCCAATTGTTGGAGCAGCCTCATTGGTGCTGAGTTCCATTTACACGTTGGTGGTTTGGGACAGAATACACCTAGCATCCACCAATCTCCGTGTGGCTCTAAAATGCATGAAGAGAACTCTTGATATTCCTTTAGTTGGAGTAGGTGCACTGCTGGTCTCGTTTTTTTGGACTATTTGGTGCATCTGTTCTTTTGTTGGGGTGTTTGACTTCCTGAGCGACTGTGAGCAATTGTCGGATGACTGGATGGTTGTTGTAATTATATTCTATATATTAACCTACTGCTGGACCATTCAAGTGATCAAGGCAAGTGCCGGTTATGTGTTGTTATTCACTCAATGCTTACTGAACTAAACATTTTTCTTTCTTGAAAAAACCAGGGAATTTCACAAGCAACAGTTGCAGGAATTGTTGGCAAGTGGTGGAATCACAAAGATTCTCTCCACATGTGCAGCTCGGCATTACAAAGCACTCTTCATCGTAGTTTCGTGCAGTCCTTTGGGTCCATATGCATAGGGGCACTGGTGCTAGATCCATGTGTCCTATACCATCGCATATGTAACTTCTTGCGGCTAGCAAAATCAAAACTTAACAGCTCGTCAACGCCAGATCAAAGTCAAAAGAAAGAAAATCATTCTACCAAGACCACTTCATGCTCATTTGAAGACAACGTAATCCACCGCAATGTTAATCAGTGGTCGTACACATATATTGGTTTGTATGGCTACAAATTTTGGGAATCAGGGAGCAAAGCATCACAGCTATTCGAAGCAAGAGGATGGTCTAATGTGGTGTCTGATGACTTAATTCTGTCAGCTTTGACTATTTCAACCATGGTTATTGGTGGCAGCACTGCGCTCTTGGGATTGATTGTGGAGGAAGTGGATGGGTTTAGCTTTACTACTCTTCACAAGCCAGTTGTCACGGCATTTTTGTAAGCTTCACGTTTGAATCATTCAATCCATATGCACAGACTTGATTAACATTGTATGTTTTCAATATCTCATTTTTGCAGAGTTGGTCTCGTTGTAGGCTTAGTTCTTTCAAACACTTTCTTGAGCATTATAGAAGGAGCAGTCAATGCAATTCTTGTATGTTACGCAACCGACCCAGTGGATTTTCACGCTAACCACCCATTACTGAGCGCAGAATTGAAAAGTGTTTGGAAAGAATTCTGGCTTACTGCACGTGGCTGATGCCTTATAGTATTTTCCCACGCTGTCACCTTATTTGTATTTAGTGGTGGTCAGTAGTAGCGTGGCAAAATTGTATGAATATAGTATTCTTAGTGGGGACTCTCACTAACTTCATGATATGGTGCTATTGTGGCTTCAGTACATAATCGATGTAAAGTAAATATTGCTAGCACCTTTAATAGGGGTATTCTTTCGCTCGACATGAATTATGTTATATCTACCAACTCTTCAGCACATTGCCTAACCATCAATTACAGTGAACCTATCAAGCCACGAGTTCACAATCTCGTACGTCAAAAACATTATTGCTGAATTAGGAACAACTTTCATCAAATGAACCCCCATTCCACTATACAATCCCTTAGTACCTTCCTCTTTGGCAATAGCCCCGATAGTTTGCCACATTCCCTTGTACTTAAACACGCCATTCCTAGCCTGCTCTCTCATTCGAGTCCTGGCTACTTCATGCGGATAAGTAATGATTGAGGCAGTACCCTTGGCAACTGCCGCAGAGAAAAAGTAAACCAATTTTGGCAATTTATCTGTCGGTTCCAATCCCTCACTTTCTCTCTGTGCATTGATTCTACTAAAGATCCTACTTTTGATTTGTTCATATATCATGAATTGGACAGCACCCTCGGCACAACCCCAATAGCTTGCGGAAATGCCCTTGTAGAATCCACCAACTCCTTCCTCTTTCGTGATGGTTCTCACAGCATCTCTGTATCCAGCATAAACTTTTTGCCCAGCAGAAGAATCAGCCAACAATTGCATTCTGGTTTTAACAACCCAGATCGGATTGGTCAGTGTATTTGACGCAATTCCAGCAGCCAATCCTGACAGAAGAGCATTACTTACACTGCCCTCTGGCAGTATTGGGCCCAGCATCCTCTTACTCTGTTCATATGAATAAAAGTATACAGATCTAGCTGGGATAATTCCCACTAGTGTTGGACGCAATCCACGAAAAAATCCAGCGACACCGTCATTTTGCATAATCTTCCTTGCTATTGCCATGGGGCTTCCTGCTGCTGAAGATAGCTCTCCCACTGCTACTGAAGAAGACTGCAACTGTGTCTTCACAACCTCAAGTGGGTTTGTGATGCAGGAGGCGATTGTTCCAGCAGCTCCACCGGAGAAAAGGTTGAGAAGCTTCATGTTAGTGGCTGTCATAGTTTTGGTGGCTGCTGCTGCGGATCCCCCGCGTGTTTTGGTTGCACTCGAGCCCCCTCGAAATTTGATGGGCGGTGTCAAGTTGATTCGAATTGGGTAGCGTGATCCATATGTTGAGGACAGTATGACAATGAACAATATGAAAATGAAGTGATGGTTCATCATATTGCAATAGACTTTAACGGTATTAGATCGAGAGGATGTTGGACGTATTCACTTGGATGTCTTTGTATTTGGTGTTTGGAGGTTCAGCGGCAATGAATCTGTTGATATGTTTGATGAGGTGTGAGGTGAGCAAAGCGTGGCCACTCATTTCTCGGACCGACTGATGGATTTGCCGACTTTTTTATTAATCATCCGGAACGCGTGATTGCCGACGTATTAACATCGTGTATGATCTCGTACTACATTGATTTTTTGCCCACGAATTTTGAGACTGACGAGTGTCACCCTCCCCCTCCCCCCTCCCTCCTCTCCTGTGGATTTGCCGACACAGCTCACAAAGGGCTAAAACAAATGATCACAACCCTCATCGCAACAACTCTAATGATAAGATGCACATCGCATGTATTGGCATTTGCTCCGCACTTGAACTTAGTTTACAGATGTCAACCGAGGCAGTTCCATTTTACTTCTGCGTGCAGATGGTCTCATAACTCAAATGATGCTGGCAGTCCAGCTAGCTCAGACACATTGCCCAGTTTTAAGCAATCTGCACCAGATGATGGAAGGGAACAGAGAAAGGCAGCGCTTCATTCAAGACTACAACAATTAGGAGTCGACGTAGATGCCTTGTCAGATGCAGCATTTCGATCTGCAGCTACAACCGATGGCTTTGACAAACGCTTTGGCAAAAGTGCCATCAAGGCCTACAGAACCTACATAGACCCCCGCCCAAGTAAAATCACAGTGATTTCACGAGAAGATGTCAATGTAGGTGCAAATAGAATCGCAAGGCAAATTGATTTCTTAGCAAAGAAGCATCGTAGTCGAGAAGCTGACTGGGTAAGACATACAGATGAACCAAAAGACAGTCAAACTTTTCCTTTGATTTTAGTACTCGATAACCTGCGAAGTGCGGCAAACGTGGGTTCCATCTATAGATCGGCAGATGCATGTGGGTGTCTCGAGATATTAACCGCTGGAATTACGCCTCATCCCAATGGAAATGGCGAAGAGAAGCTAAGCAAATCTGCATTGGGCGCAGAGAGGGTTGTCCCCTCGAAGCACTTTGAGACAACATTGCAAGCTTTAACGTATCTTAGAGAAGAAAGACCGAGATTTCTATTGGTAGGAATGGAAACTACTGAGCGAAGTAAATGCTATGCTAATGTTAAGTATCCTCGCGATTCTGAAAAAGCTGGTGTTGCGCTATTCCTCGGAAACGAAGTCAGTGGCGTGGATACAGATATTATGCTGTTGCTCGATGAGGTTGTTGAAATTCCAATGTTTGGCAAGAAAAATAGTTTGAACGTTGCGGCATGTGCCCCTGTTGTGATGTATGAGGTTCTCCGGCAGTGGGAGGCTTTTCCTTGATGCTCTCTATAGAGGGTAACTAGGACCTGACACTGTGCTATTAATCAACGATGTATCTAGAGTAAGCATCTTATCTCTTCTTATTTCTCTTTCCAGGCTTGTAATTCTTTTGCTTTTCTCCTGTGAACAGAGACGCTGCTCCAGCAGCGGCACCTTGAAAGAATGGATTGTTACTCGGGGCTGCACTCGGATCAAACACCGGAACCCCTGCTCCCATTGTAGAATAGTAGTCATTTATTGCACCGCTTGCTTTCCCAAGTTTATCACTAGATTTCTTCTGCTCAATATCTCCTTGGTCAGCAGGGTTGATGTTGGCCGCTGCGGCTAAAGCCTCTGCCTCCTCTTTGTCCTTGATCCACCCCATTTTGATCATTAGTTCAACATCGCCTTCTTTTCCAGGAAGAATGTTATTTGGCTTCTGCCGTTTGCTGTCTCCAAAGTAACCGCGAGCTGCAAGTACCTTTTCGGCTTCTTGAATGTCGTCTTCCGGAAAAGTCTGAGCTTTAAAATCATTACCCTTTTCTTCAGCTGTCTTTGGTGACTTGTCTTTGTTGGTTCTGCGGCGGTTAACGTTACTAAGACTGTACACTTCACTCATGCTCTTGGGAATGATCATATCATCGGCATCTTTATTTTCTTCGGAGCTATTGGGAGTTGTTGCATCATCTTCATCACGCAAAATATTATCTTGCTTCTCCTTGAACGCAAAAGGGCGAATGTATTTCATCACGTCAAAGCCATTGATAATCTTTGCTTGGTCAGCCTCATCCAATGACTTGGCTAGTTCATCTCGGATCAGTTGTGCACTTCTTTGTCCTTTTTTCCAGTCCTCTTCTTTTTCCTCAAAGCTTCTGCCTGGAGACATTCTGAGACTATGCGATGAGAATAATGACGACTGATACCCCTGATTAGCATGAGCAACATCCAACGTTAATCTACGCTTTGACTCGTCCTCCGATTCAGAAGTAAGGTTTCCGTTTAGCGGAGGAGATTTCCAGCCAGCCTTTTCGTACAGCATGTCACTTCCGAGGATTGGACTAAGCATTTCACGATTCCTCGATGGGGTAGGTGGCGGTGGCACTGCATCAGAAGAAGTAGTAGACTTTCCTGTTTGTATCGATTGAACTGTGGCGGCTGCAAGTGAAGATTTGGCGGCACCTGCCGAGGAGGCAGTCTTAATTCCATTCAAAATCTCCAAAATCTCTTGACTTCTTCTCAACACAAGTGGAGGTGGAGGATTCACAAGTCTCTGCAGAGCTGAAACAGAAGTTGGTCTGTTACTAGCTATCCTCAACAGCGCTGCATTTGGACAGACATACTGCACGGATTCGTCCTCCTGTCTTGCAGTCTTATCTCTCCAATCAAACAGTGCCTTCAATGCAGCCTCCTGCTCCGGCGATAATTCTGAAGTAACTTCATGCTTTCCCTTCAAGAATGGAGCAAGGCCCTGCTTTCGACTCCTCTTACCACCATCCATAATGAACTTATAACCTAGAGGGCGGAACGGCTCCTTATCATACCGAATAAGACAAACATCTTTACATCTGTCTAAAACAGACTTGATTGAAACATCCGGAGATGAATAACTTTCCAACTCCAATCGAAGCTGGTCATAAATATCTAGCAGATACCTAGTATCACTAACTGCGTATTCCCTCATATCATCAGGCAAAGGTCTTCTCCTCCAATCTGCCAGCTGATGAGACTTGTCAGCTTCCACATTGGCATACTTGCGAAGAAGATATGCCAATCCAGCTGATGGAAATTTTAGTGCTCGCGATGCACGTCCAGTATCAAAGAGGTTGACCACATAGCACCCAAAGTCACGTTGTAGCCAAGGTATATCAGAGTCTGCGCCATGCATCACCTTAACTATATTTGGGTTAGCAAGGATAGGGCCAAAAGATGTCGAGATGGCATGTCTCAGCGATAGTGCATCAATCAGAAAGTCATGAGCTGTTTCAATTTTGTTACTCTCCTTGTCATTCATCGAAGCATCCCCATTGCGACGTATACTTAACTGAATGAGACAGACAAACCCTGCGAAGGTACGGTACGAATGAGCCTCTAAATCAATAGCAACTTCACGAACATTTTCATCTACAATGCGTTTGGCTAACTGGGCCAAATCATCTTCAGTGCCTATCCAGACTCCTTCATCTTTCACATCCTTGCTTTTCACAAGCTCCGTCGCCTCGATACCAGATAGATCAAACTGCCAAGGTTTGAAATCCAACTCTTCAATCTCCTCTCGAAACGGATGCTCGATATGAAAAGATGGCCCTTCCAACTCGTTGGTGCTGTCAGCATATGAAGATGAGTTGTTCCGCATTTGATAACGAGTATCGAACCCATGCCCATCTCTATTGAATCTGCCAGAATCCAACATCATTTGCTTTTGTGCATCAAATGCTATGATAGGAATGAATGGTTCATCTCTAGAGTTTTGGGGAGGAGAGGTGACAAATCCTTGATAGACATTTTGTGGCTGTACGTATGTTTGGTGTTAGATGAGATACAAGTTTGTGCACATGATGAGTGAACATTCTTCAGAAATAAAAGACCAACTAACCTTTTCCATATCAACCACACCGCGCAACATCTGCCCATACTTCCCTTCGGCCTTACCCCTCGCCAATTCAGCCACGTTACTCACAGCAGCCACCACCTTCTCCTCTTTATCACCAGTCAAATATTCCGAAACTTCGTCCAATAATGCCTCACACGCATTGGCACATTTCTCCCAAAGAATCGGGTCCTCTAACCCCTCAACCTCATCATCACCAGTTGATGAGCTAGTAGTGTCGTCGTCAAGTGCCTTTCTTAATAGAGACTTTAGCAGAGATTGCGCTTCGTAATTCAAGGATGAAAATTCGGGTAATGACATGCGAAACGCATATTCATCGTCTTCGTTGTCGGAATCGTCGCCACGGAGGGGGAGGGTGGAGACGGATCGTGCTCCTAGGGCTAATGCTGATAGAAGTGCTGGGAGTGATGGCGATGTTGACATGATGTTTGCTCGTAGGGACGAGGGTAGGGGAAAAAAGAGGAGGCTTCCCGCCACCTACCTGTCCGAAATGAGATTCATAGTAAGGTTTGAAGGTAAATAGTAACTATGTAAACCGCTTTTTTACCTTTAATAGGCTTTGTATCGAAGGAGAGCCACCGACCCTGCCAAACAAGGTAGCTCTGCCTTTTCAATACACTGGCCCCACGCAGCACCACTACACGTGAACGTATTTAGCAAAGCAATCTAATCATGACGACCCACACCGAAATCCAATCACTCCTCCAAACCTCAGCCTACAACCCGGCGATAATCCCCCAACTCGAATCCTACGTCCGCGCCCAACTCTCGTCGGCATCCACTTCCCTCTCATCCCCCTCCGACGCTCAATACTCCTTCGAGGCCAATCGAACTTTGGTGAAGCTGTATCAGTTCTTCCCCGAGCGAGAAGATGAAGGAGTTGTGGCCATGTGTGTGTTTTTGGCGTTGATGAATTGGCCGGAGGTAGAGGTGGGGTGTTTGCAGTGTTTGGTTGGGGAGGGGGTTATGGGTGCTGAGCCTTGTGCTACGTTGGTTAGGTGAGTTTTGTAGCTAGAGCTTTGTTTATGGTATACTGTCTTGACTTCTTGCTGTGCGTATTTGCACGTCAACAAAAATGATCCACCGTGGAATGTATTGATGCATTGCATAACTTCTCATGCTTGAATGTATACTAATCTTTATCTTCGTTTGGCAAACCATGTAGATGCTCAGAACTCCTAGAATCATGCCGCTTCTCCTCCTTCTGGCCCGAATTTCGCAAACTAGGCATCCCAGAATACGGCTCCACACCCAACTCCACCGTTTCCGAAGATAGAAAACTATTGGCCAACGCCGTCAACGGATCCAAGTGCTCCAACACCCTTCGCGAGAATATGCTCAAAATGCTCGGTAAGGTCTACAAATCTGCCCCTCTTAAAAATGTATTGGAGGCATTGGATTTGAAAGATGAGGCATCGTTGACCGCGTTTGCTTCCAAGATTATGATTGGGTCGTCGGCGGGTGAAGAGAATGAGACTTGTATTGTGGAAAAGGTGGAGAATGGATATGTGGTGTTTGCGTCTTGTGTGGAGAATAGTAAGAGGGCTGGAAGCGCGTATAAGGAGGGTGTGGGGTATGGAGATATTGCTAGGATGATGCAGGAGTCCAAGATTCGGGGTCAGTAAGATTAGTACAGGTTCTAATTTAAGTTCTGAAAGAAGTAAGAAATGGCAATACATGCATATGATCAGCTCTGAGCAAGTTGTTCATGGGGTATTTAATTGCAGGTACGATACATTTTTTGTTCGCTTAAGTAAGACGCAGTAACATGAAATTGTTAAGAATGATTGAATTAACTCTGTTGATTTTTGCCGCCCCAAAAGAATTGTGTCCTGAGACACTTGTTGCTCTGGACACTCAAATCAAGTCCGGTTTAGAATCCAACATCTTGCTGAAGTCCTGCCCAAAGTAAGCAGTAACAGTCTTGAGTCTCCCATTCAGGTAATGTTCCTCCAACTTGCAGTTACCACCATATCCTGCCTCTAATGCAGCCTCGGCCAAAGACCGTTTGTTTGCATTCCTAGGCAAATCATACATTACAAACCTTGTACTTGTTGCAGCTGCTGCTATCTTCAACAGACGAAAGCCATCAATTTCAGGTGTGGGCGGAAATCCAACACAGCCCCTTTCACATCCACGAATCTTCATGTCACGTGCAAGATCATATCCATCCTTTCCAGTGGCACCATAGTCCATACCACCCCACGGCGGATCCATGAAGATAGCATCAATACGAGGTGCATACTCAGCAAGGAGGTCAATGCCGCCAATAGTAAAGTCATCGTATATTTCTCTGGGTGGATATTTTGACAATTCCGCAGCAGTACGAGGTGGAGGATCCATCACTAAAACCCCATCTCTGTAACATCTCTCCATAACTGCAACAGAATTAGCCTCCACAAAGACGATTCGATGTGGTGGAATATTGTATATGGATGCATTATGAGCTGCCTTTCGTAACTTTGTCCTGTCAACATCTATGCATATGATAAGCGAGACTACCGATGCTGGAAGCTTTGCAAAAGCTATTGCGTTGCCTCCACACCCACAAAACGCATCTAGTATCACCATCGATTTTGATTGTTTTTTACTCTTGCCCTTGCTATTATACTTTATCAAACTGCCTGCGGCATCAACGAACCTTGAACCTACATGGTCCGCTACTACCTCCGGAGTAACCGAGTACCAGCCCTCAGCATCAAGTTGTATCCCTTCGTCAAACTTCTTGAACAGCCGACGTCTTTGAGCCCAGTACTTGTCATGAACAACTGACGGATCGTGGGGATTGGGTTGGCTTGCTCCTTTCTTCAGATTATCATAGCGTGCTTGGCAGATACATTTCCCTGCGGTCAAGTTATCACTCGAGGAAATGACCGTTTTGACTACTGTCTTTGTGGGTGTTCTGAGAATCAATGTGTTGTGATCTTGGGAGTTGTCTGACTTTGCTGACTCTTTTGGAGGAGGGGCTGTTGTTACGAAATCATCAAAGAAGGAATCTAGCCCACCACCATTGTCTGCCTGTGCATCCGAATCAACAGTCTTTTGCTCAGCTGGCTTGGAGTCATATACACCAGCATCACCAGAGAAGAAGGCAGGTAGTTCCGCCAAGGGAGCTGTGTATTTATATTTTCCGACCGGAGGATGATGGAACTTTTTCATTTTGACAGTCCCCTCACCTGCAAATCCATGATTATGTGCAAATATTGGATCAACTGACAAAGTTCTAACCGTAGTCTCAATCTGATGATGCTTTTTCTCGTTCTCTTTATGAGCTGCCTCAGCATTGCCACCGGCAAACAAAAATGCTAACCCAGGATGCAAATCAGCTGGCGCCTCACATGTCGAATGATGAGTATCAACTTCCATCAAATCATCTTCAATCAACGCATGGCAAAATGTACATGGAGTCCTACACGCACATCCCCCATTGACCCCCATACATCGAACTGGAACTAAAACACTAGCACTTTCTGCATTGTTTGGATCACAACGGCTTGGCACAAAGTCATCAAATAAATCAACTCTGTGACAGATCAACGTCATCTCTGGATAGTGCGGCTTAGGTTGATGGCCCGCACTGCCTGGTCGATGTTGATTATTTTTGTTCCGCTGAGGGCTTTTACGATGGTGGTCGTTCCGGTGGGAGTTGCTGCTGCAGCTCCCATAGCCCGAGCTGCAGGAGCTCTCGGTTCGTTCTCGACGATGGCCGTTGTGATGTTGATCATTTTGTGGCATTTTACTTAGAATTGTTAATATGACATGGTCAACCTCATGAATTTATTGCATGTATAGAGAGTTAAGTGGTGTGATAAAGGGAAGCAATGTTGAAGGAAGGGAAGGCAAGGGAAGAGGGGAGAGGAGGGAGAGGGGAGACATGTGCCCCAAATTTACCTCTCAAAATTTTGTGAAACCATACAATGTAGCATATACTTAGATTTGACCTGACAGGTAATTACGCAGAAATGCTATGAAAACGGCAAAGATGATAGTTAGTAATAGGAAAGACAAGATGCTGCATCAGCCTCTCCACAAGAAACGCAGGAAAAGCCAAAGAGAAGAAGCCGAAGTAGTTGACGTCGTGTTTCTTGACATTGACGGGGTGCTGTTGCCTTTCGGAGGCGATCAAAGCCCACAAAATAACACATGCACCGATGGATGCATTTTCCCAAATCGGACAATGGATGCTCTCACGTCCTTATTGCAGCAAATGTCAGAATTGGAGCTGCGAATGGAATCCTCGGCAAAAGCTAACAAATGTGCATTAAAACATTATGATGCGCCAAAGCTGAAATGCAACCCCAAACTGGTATTATCCTCGACGTGGAGAGCTCGGCCGAACTTCATAGAGGACATATTATCAAGTTTCAGATGTTATGCTGCAGCAAATCCACAGCATAGAGATATCTGGAACAAACATTCAGAATCATTCTTTGATATATGTGATCCATCATTCCATTCCACTCGTCATCAAGAGATTTACAATTGGATTAAGACTCAAAGAGGAACAGATGATGATATAATGCAACATAAGATAAAGGCATCAAATATTACAGGGAAGTACGTGATACAATCATGGATTGCATTGGACGATGAAGAGATGGTGGATGTGCCAGATGCGTATCCTGATACAGACAGACATGCTGTTAAGACTAAAAGCTTAGTAGGACTGGTACAAACTGATGTTGAGTTGGCATTGATGTTGGTAAAGAACCAAATAATGGAAGCAAGCAAGTGATCATATATCCAATGAAAGTACCTTATCAACAAGTCTAAACTTCTTTTTTCTACACGCAACGTACAATAAGATACAATGTACCACTGTGCTCTTTTTGAACATGTCATGTAATCATTCATGATCATGCATTGTTGTCCAAATATTGAGACCTCTCACGGTAATCTTTTGGACAATTTGTGCATTCAACTGATCATTTCTGTTTTATCTGCACCCAATCAAATTGATTTATTATACCCATAACTTCATGCACTTATTTTTACACTGATTGTTTAGTTCATAGAGGAATACTTTCTAAGAGAGTGTATTACTTCTTGCTATAATATAGAGTACCTTGCATATGAGGGCAGAGACATAATATATGAACGAGCATGTGCAACAGCACAAAATGATGAATTATTAACAGGGTCATATTAGGCATTCCATCCATTTGTGATTTTGAAGAAACCAAGCATGCAATCTTTTTGATTACTGCACAAGTGAAAGTGTACTAAATGCCAAGTTTCTGGATTATTGAGTTGCTTTTGGTTGAGTTGTGGTAGATTTTAACCCATCTGAGCCAAACTACAACTACATCTCTTTGCAACATTAAAGTTGTATGAGTATAAAGGTTTGTTGAAGTCATATTGACAATCATTGGTTCTTGTTTGGTGAGATGGATGACATTGAGGTTGAGTGCAACAGAGTTGGTATTTGTTATTGGTTCTATACATAGTAATGGCCAGGAAAGAAATAAAAGTAAGGCTCTCAGATAGCGTTTCACCCATCCAGTTCACCTTGAAGTTTTAGAATTAGAATCTAGTTTTTCCTTTCTGAGTCCGAGACATTGCCGTTTGAACCACACTACACGTTAGACTGTTCGACCCATTATTCATTATTATGTGTGGCAGCCAAGTCTTGCTTTCTAACGGTTTCTCATATTTTAATTTTGACTGAAGTATCAACAGCCAGAATTGATGCCTCTCCGTTTCAAAAAAGTTATTTATCTAAGCGTGGGAAAGAGAGATATAAAACTACAAATATTAGTAGGGGGGTGCACCCAAAAAGTGAGCATTTTAGTATGATGACATATGGGTGAAAAAAGTGTTCCTAGCTGGAGCAG
>JALLPI010000100.1:0-34146 GCA_036939935.1 Cyclotella atomus | reverse complement strand
GCTAAAATCTGGACTCATAACCCAACTCGCCCATCCCCACTGGGATTTAGCCACTAGGGCTGCAAATAGTCTAATAAGAAGTAATGTCGAGAAGTAAAATAAGCTTCAAATGAAAAGATGCTTTTAATACCAACGCTTTTTACTAACTGAAAATAAACTACTTTGAGCTCAAGGAGGAAGCTTTGAAAGTTGAAGCAATCCAAATCATCCCTCATCCCGCCATTTTTATTGCATTGAGAATTGAGTTGAGAGAGAAGCGATGGGCAATGGAGGTAAAACCTCTTCCTGATCTCTAAACTCTAGCTTTGCTGGCGAACAGAGAACCACAGGTACGGCGAACAAAGAACCATCGATTGAAAGCTCAGCCAAATGTCAAAGACACGGGCTTCAGCCGAAGTAAGATGCTGACTTCTCAAACACCCGCAGCATCGTCTGGCAAAAAGCCCGCAATCCCCCTCCGCCGGGCTACATATGTTACTATCGACAAATTAGTCAACAGTCAATACAACTTTGATTTGAACAAGTTAAATGACGAGCTCTTTAGACTTCGTTCCGAACATGGAATTGGTGATGCCGCAGAACACACAACTTCTGAAGAGAAGGAGAACTTAGAAAAATCTTTGTCCACGAGCCGTGCTGCTGCCGCTTCTACTGCATATGCGGCGGCTGGAGTGGCTAATCTTAGTATTGAAAGAAACGAGAAGAATGTGCCTAGCGCATGGGAAAATCCTCTCACGACACTGCCATCTGCGTGGCAGCCTTCTCATGTACTTCCTCCACAAAGTTTCAAGTTTCACACGCAGTCGAATCGATTGCAGCCTCCAAGAGATGGATTCAATCTTTGTGTTCTTGTTGGTAAAGTTGACGTTGTGGTCGACAAACTGCGAGTAGATGGATCTCGAGTGCTGGTTGCTGAGGTTCAAGTGGGTGATAATACCGGGTCTCTCTCACTCCGTGCTCGTGATGAACAAATTGATGTGCTTCAGCAAATTTCTAAGAATAAAGGCGCAGTGGTATTGAGGAATTGTACTGTTGAATTGCACCAAAGAAAGTTTTTGCGGTTGGCTGTTAGCAAGTGGGGAAAGATGAAGGCTTATCCTGTGAGTAGTATCACAAGAAATGTACACAACGCACTGTGATCTAAGAACTTATTTGTTTCAATCGTAACTATCAAAATCAGGATGGGATCGAAAGCACACCAGACCCCCCACTAAGCATGAATGAAGAACGGAACTTTTCACTTGTTGACTTGAACATGGTAGCCACAGCAAAAGAGAACATTCTACCTAGCCAGCCAATCAATCAGCACCCTAAGCAGCAACAACATCACAGGCAAATGCATCAACAAGGACGTGGCAACAACTTTGAAGGTAGACGCAGTCCAGGCTATCTCCAAAGAGGTAACAACAGAAAATACCAAAATCAAAGGAGGATGCAACAGCCTTCAATGTACAGTCCTCCGAGAGCCTACTACGAACAACAGTACTACCCTCCATACTCAGGAGGTGATGGTGGCAGTGTCTATTCGTACCAGTCACATTCTACTGAACGCACCTCCCCTCCTCCTCACGGGCAAGCCTGGCAGCACCATCCTCAGTACCAAAATGATTATAATTCAAACCAGCAGCACCAACTCATGTATCAGCAGTATGCTCTTCAGCAACGACATGCCCATCAGATGCAAATGTTGCAAGATACACAACGCCGTCTCATGGCTGTAGAGCACCAGCGCATGGGTGGACACCACCCCCAAGGCATAAACATGGTAGAGAGTCACGAATCAAACGAGGATTACGCCATTCCTTCTACAATTGCCATGGCAGGGTCGTTTCCTCCACCTATGCTGAATGCCCCACCTCCAATGGGGTATCCTTATTCTCCTCAAGCTTCCTCGCCAATGAGGGGCATGATGCTTCCTGGTGAGCAAGGGATAGCTCACCAGCGTCATCAAGTGCAACAAGGATCTGAAGAACCAGCTAGTAACGCCACAGTTGTCTCTCCTCCTGGTTCTCCCGAGAGATTTGGACAAGGCGTGCCTCCATCTGGCTACGCAGATCCACGTAAGACTTATTATATGTTCAAATTATTGGATTCTTAATAATGTCTTACTCACACGCGATTCATCGCTTTAGTTCTCTACTTTGATCAAAGTAGCATTCCTCTGACGGGCATGCAAGAACCAGATCCTAGTGCAAATGATAATGAAGAACAGCATGATGAAAATATTCAGTTCTAAAGTAGATTGGTGTTATTGTTAAAACCAATGCACAAAACAACATATCTAAACATTAGCTATAACTTGGTTGTGAGTATTGATGCATTCTTGATCCCAGTCCATGTCCAGGAGACTAAAGCCGTAATTGAAATTGATTGTTTGCTAAACAGGCGACACATCTTGTGAACACCCCAGTGCCTATCGGATTACTAAGAACTCTTCTTCTTCACAACATACAAACATCCATCAGCACCAACACCAACGACGTAGCTAACACCCCCGAAACCAACAGTAACCCTTCTTATTCCCTCTCCATTCATCACCGTGCCCACTTCCAACATCATTCTATAAATCACTGCCACATCGTTCTCAGATAGTTGACCTGCGCGGCTCAGTATTGTCCCATCTGGAGAGATGATGGTATTTCCGATTTGAGAGGGTATTGTGGTTAGATCTATGGGTGGTGGGGTGGATACATGGAGGGGTTCGTGGGCGGTTTGAGATGCTGCTTCGGACATGGTGTGATTTTATTTCTGTTGTATCCTACTGCTGCCAGCTTAGTCAGATTTTTAAGTGGGCCGTCTCTTCCCAGCTGTGTATCGGGCTCGGCGCAGGCTCTGGACTCTGGAGAGCTTTGGAGAATGTGAAATCCGTTTTGGTTTGTCGTCGTGTCGTTAGTTGTCGTTGTAGAGATGATGATACCGGTGGTGGGTGGTGGGTGTGTTACTTGGTGCAGCTTGGAGCTTGGTAGTGCTTGGTGTTGCCATGGTGTCGCCGTCAAATTTGACGACAGTTAATGAACTCGAATTATTGGCAGGCTTTTTAGTGGGCAAATTCATGGATCATGTGGTTTATAATCATTAAATAAGTCGTTTGTATCAGACTGCTATCCTTTCGATGCTGCTGACACTAATGAACACCTCTCCAAACGCCACACTCTTCCCCCTTCCGCCCTCCAGTACCGGTACCGGGTGCAGTGCCGCTTAGCCACCATTCATTTTCGTCTCGCGACATCTCATAATGAAAAGGATACTACTCTCCCTCTCATTTATCCTCCTTCAAATAAACGCCGAATGTCTAACAGAACTCGATCTTGACTTTGATTCCTGTGATCTTGTCCATCTCTCAAATGCGGCGCTTAATGACATATGTGAACGGATAGGATTGGATATGGAGGGACACGTATTGCCTGCACTATATGGGATGGATGAAGATGAGGAGGCTGGCGTTGGGCAGGTAAAAACGAGAGATTTTACTCATGATGATTACGTTCGGGGCGCAGAAGAATGTTTGTTGATTGAAGACGAGGTTAGTTCAATAATAATATGGTGTCATGTGCGGTAGACAATAAATTGACCCAACGTCAACCTTTACACATGCAGGTGAATAGATTACAAGATGAAAATCCAGATTACCTTCAGCAACTTGAACGTGAAGCTCTTCTTGAAGACCCCGAAATATTCGCTGAAATGATTACACAAATAATATCCAACGATGACGCTCTACTAGAAGAAATAACGACAAAATTAGCTGGAGACAGGGAATTAATGGCAGATGCAAATGAATTGTTAGAGGAGGGTGAAACATTGTCAGATAGACCAGAAGTGATTGGAGTGTTACTCGCAAAATATTTGAGCGAGGACCCGAGTTTATTGGATGAATTTGAGGCATTGTTTGACATGGTTGATGAAGTTGTAGAGAACGGCAATGAAGAAGGTGAAGGAAGAGATGAACTCTAAGGAATGAACTATGTTCACTGTGCCGCAAATATATGATGTGAAATGTTTTACACATCTATTGTACAAAAGTTGTTCATGTAGACTGATTCCGCAGCAGACTTGTGCGTGTGCTCGCCTCGTGGTGTTATCTTTCTAGAGCTGATATATTAGTTTAGTATTCATCACAGCAGAAGGATTTGAGTTACACTTTAGCTACTTCAAGAAAGAATTTGATCAATGAACGAGTCTTGGATATGTACTTAGCCATTTTATGAAGCATGCAAATGAAATTATGGCTATAGAAAATGAAATTCAAGATACATCAGCAATCTAGCCAGAGAGTCTGAAACCATTGGCTTCGGCTGGGTCGCCCCAGACACAATTCAAGTCCTCTTCAATCAAATATTGGTACTCAAAACGCAACCTAGCTGCTCCATCCCTCTGACCACTCCTGACTGCTTCTAGGTATTCTTGATATGCTCGAAGGGCCTTTTCATAATCACCTTTTGTAGCTCCTCTTCTATTGAGGAAACTCACTTTTACAAACTTCAATGACGGGGCATGTCCAAACCCCGCTGCAATGATCGAATGCTTGATGGCTTTGTCCATGTTGCCAGCCATTTCCTCCAATACACCCAACTTATACCTTGCGGCCACATCACCACCGATTGCTGCAAGTTCGTAGTAATATCTCCCTTTCTTTTCATCTTGTTTTACACCAGCACCATTCCTGTGGGCTGCTCCGAGTTGATAATATGATTTAGCGGAACCAAGCTCAGCTCCTTTTCGCCATAACTCTAGCCCTCTTTCTCGATCTTGCTTCAGGTTATACACCTCCTCGCCTCCTCTGAAATAAATACAGCCAAGATTGAAATATGCATTCGCATCATTGACTTGAATGCGGCGGTTTGTCTGTTCGAGAGCTTTTTTCCCCGAATTAGGCATGGGAGTTCTACAAAATGGACACGTGGCTTGCCCATAGTGTTGCAAATCGTGCGCATGGCGACATCCACTGCAAACAACTTTCCCACAACAACTCATATGATTGCCCTGCTGCCATGTTGCCTTCGGGCAGCATGAGGAAACAGATGGGGCAATCCTCTCGTTTGGGGGGCTGTTTGAACAACAACTCTTCATGAAGCTCGGCAGCACGTTTTGTACAGGCCTTTTTATGTTGAGGGCGATGTGCAATTTGACAGTCTCTGTTGCAGTACTTCACGAGCTTGCATGCCACGCATCCCTTTAGTTTTACCTCGTCATTTTCTTCCTGGCCGCAGTTGGCACGAGATGCGGGCTCGCTGATCTCCTTGTTGTCTGTTTCTGGTGTGCTCATGGCTATTGGCTCTATGGGTGATGGCTCTAGCATGATGCGATGGCTGATATGCGAGCGGCGGGGCTAAGCCGGGAGAGATTTCTCTCTCTCTTTGCGATCAACTGAAAGGTATGAGAGTACTGAAAGACGTATATCTACCTCTCTTGATTCTCATCATCCTGATCCAACTACTGGTTCCGAGTTCCGTCGAAGCGGAAGTGAAAGTAGTATCGAGCCTCGGCCTTCACAATGATATCTCGACAGTAGAAAAGTTCCAGGCATCCGTCACATATTTACAAATACTATCATTATGTGTCGCCCTTCGGCTAGGAGATCCAAACAACAAAGTCCCCGGTCAACATCATGGGTGAACCTCTCACTGGCATTGGTCATGTTAATGTTCATGTTCAACTTCTGCATTATTTGGCATGCAACTGAGCACAATCTGCAGATTCAATCTACATTTCATCTAGACTCGAGAATGGCACATCATAAAGTGAGTGGCAAGAACTCAGCACATAAACAACACGACAACTTTATCAGAGAGCTGCTGGACAATGCCCATCTAACTCTACCAGACGAAATAATGGATCAAGATATACCAACTCAAGCAGACATATTCTCTCAGTACGGTTCACATCCAATAATGCACAATCTAGATTCATGTTCCGACTTTCGTGCCTCCGTATCACCCATGCATCGGATGATGGGAGTAGCAGGCCTATTCAACACTGGCACCAACTACCTTGCGGCTTTGCTCGAAAACAATTGTCATCTAGCCCAAAGAACAAGTCATCAACGCCTCTACCCCTTTCGTGAGCAAGTACCATGGGGCAAACATAATACACCGAATGCACACAGAGGTAAGCATCTTGCCATGGGGAATGGAGGGGCTACCTGGAGCTTGAACTATACTTCGGTCTTACCAGTGGTGATTGTGAAGGATCCTATGCATTGGATGGTTAGTAACTGTAGACATGAGTACTTTTTATGGGAGCATGATGAGTTACACTGCCCCAATGTCACAGTGATGAATGAAGCGGGAGAAATTGTGCCTAACGAGTTTGATGTGGACTTTGCAAAGGAGAAACGTCATTTTACTTCACTTGTGCATTTTTGGAATGAGTGGTATGGGGAGTACAATCAACAGAGTGGGTTGTATCCGTTGGTGTATATTCGTTTTGAGGACTTGGTGTTTCACACAGAGTATGTAATTCGATCTTTGTGTGATTGCATTGGTGGCACTGCTCCGGAAGACCACGATGAGTTTATGTACCTTGAAGAGAGTGCAAAGAATTATGCCAAGGTACATGCAGGTGCCAGTGGGTTTGTTGATGCCATGTTACGCTATGGGAATCCGGATAGACGATTGGATGGGTGGACCAAGATGGATTATGATTATGCCATGGACAATCTTGATGAAGAATTGATGAACAAGTTTGGCTATCAATATCCTGAGTGGAATTGAAGTATGATTAGGTTATACACTGCAGGCCCTATGCGACGAAGTGGCTCCTCAGGATGTGCATGGTTACTTTCGGGCTTCCCAGAATCGAAAAAGGAACTCGTAAAAGTTCTTTTCTGCACGGATAGAATGCACTGCTAGTATGCTTCACTGCAAGCATTGCAGATTCCTTCGTCTGAGGAGATGCATTGCTGATACTGTCGACTTTTCTTTTATGACAAATCGCGGCATTCTTGGCAGATTGGGCTGTTTCGATGGACTTTAGCTCCTTCAACCCCTCAAATTGCTTAGTTCCAAATGCCCTGGTCCTTTGGGCTCCAACTTGAATGGCTTTTCCGAGGCTGCGAGTTACAGAGAACATGTTTGTCAGTGGGTCGAAATGGTTCCTCTTGGTGTTAATTACACTTTGTGCTGTGAGTCTTGTGATCAGAGTCAAGATAGTCAAGTCCTGGCATAGAACAAGTTCTATGAGTCCTGGTAAATACTTATCTTATCGTTCTTTTTTTAAATTATGAGCGATTTTAGATTTTCTAATATCTCGGAAATTGGCACGCTCTCAGGTATTTATTTGTCATTGTGAGATCGGAGATGATTGCTTGAGACGAGACGATGGTGAGTGACTCGTTGAATGGTAAATGATTTCCAATGAAAGATTCTTCCTCTAAAATAACTTGAACTCATAGCAACAACAACCAGAATTACAATGGGAGCATCGCCGATGTGCCGGCGATGTACCATCCAAGAGATCTGGACACTCGTTTACAGAGGCGGGCAATGGTATGGCGTTTCTCTTTGGTGGAGTTACTCTTGCCAATCGTTCAATCGTCGATAAAAACGAAGATGAGCAAGATGTCGAGCTAGACCCATTAGATGACATTACCAATCTATCCGATGGATCGCCCGTGCAAAAGTCAAAGAAGAGGCGCCGTGTGCTATCAGGTCCTACTCACGAAATGTTTCGATTGGAATTGTCCGGTGGCTCGTCACCGGACGGAGACATGTATTGGAATAAGATTGACATATCGGCTTCCCAAGCCCCTCCCGCTCGATGGCAACACACGGCAAATTACAGTGGCACTCTAAATAGCATAATAGTCTTTGGGGGGTTCGGACATGTAGATACGCCTGGAGGTTCTAACCGTCTGAATGATTTGTGGAGTTTTGATGTCAAGTCGGAAAGCTGGAGCAAGCCACAGCTATCGTTGTCAGGTGTCTCTATGGACTCGTGTCCTCCTTGGACATCCAGTTCGGCTGCCAAGGAGTCTCCATCCCCCCGAGGTGCTCATGCATCGGCCCTCGTTTCATCGGGGTCATGCCTCGTCATTTTCGGTGGTTATGGAGGCGAAGGAGTTTACACTAGACGTGATCTTGCCGACTTGCACATTTTTCACATTCCAACTTGTCAGTGGCATCCTGTAGCCACAACCGGAGCTCCTCCACCGGCTCGATCTGGCCATAAAATACTCGCTAGTCTCTCCAACAGCGGCCATGATAACCTATACGTAATGGGTGGATGGAGTGCCTCGCAGCAATTCGATGATGTCTATATACTTGAGAATGATGGCTCATCGTTGACTTGGAGTAGCGTAGATTCTGCATCCGGTGCCGCGAGCTGGGGTCCAAAGAGATGGAATTTCGGAGCCATTTCAGTGCCTGCCGTGCCTAACTGGAAGATCTTTGTGTTTGGGGGCAACTCTGGAGAGCTTGATCAATCGCGGCCTCAAGGTCTTCTCCAAAACAATGTTCAAATTCTAGAATGCATGCCGTCCACTGGCGAGGCCAATGCCTGGCTCCATCCAGAAATGGGCGGTGACAGCCCCTGTCCTCGTTCTGATACCTCCATTATCTACTCCAAAGATTCCGGAAGGCTCTTCTTCTTTGGTGGCTGGTCCACGAGGTGGCACGATGACATGTTTGCCTGTGACGTTTCGTCAATCGTTGGTCCTCCGTACAACATCTTTTCTATCAAGGCAGTCGACTGGGATGATGCTATAAGTCCTATCACCGGTGGCACCCAATTAACCGTAACTGGTCAAGGCTTCTATGCCTCATCGGGTGGTTCATCCACTGCCGTTGTCAAGTTTGCCTGTCCCAAAGGTGCAATTGAAGTCACTGGAGATCTAAAGGGCGATGAATTGATTACTTGCTCGGCACCCGAATTTTCACAGTATGGCCCCGACGAGCAGGTCCACGTCACTGTCAAGATTGGACCAAATAGATTCACCAACAACGCCTTGCCTTTCAGCTTCTTTTCCGTGACCGATGCAAGCCAGACTGTCGCTTTTGGTCCTGGGATCTTGTCGGGGATTGGAAAAGACATTGAAACATCGTTTGTGATTCGTGCCAAAGATGAGATGGCCAAGGACCGTGTGTGTGGCATGGACAAGTTCACCATCACCATCGAGATTAGTCCTCTCGAGAATGAACAGGAGGCAGTCGACATTGAGCACCACAAGAACAATCTGACGGGATCGCCGGGAAAGGCGGTTTCAATCATTGCAGCCACGAAAATGAAGGCCCGTGCTATACGACATAAAAAGAGGCTTGCTGACGGGTCTGTCCCGTATGATATTGAAGACTGCTGTGATGGGTCGTACATTGTCAAGTACACCCCACCAGAGGAAGGGCGTTACAAGGTTTCCGTCAAATTTGATGGCACCTTTGATGGCAAGGCCGGTAGCATTCGCGGCTCTCCTTTTGAGATTCAAGTCGCTTCCACTGAAGATCAATCAGCCAGCGCCATCAACGGAAGCCTTCTATCCGCGAACATTGATGCCTTCATCTCGCAGCTAAAAGAGTTTGCAACCACAACAAAAACTGGCTTGGGCAAAGCGGTGTCTGCTGATGATTTGCGGTCCTTGATTTCAGTCAAGGAGCATCTGCGCAACCTATCCAAGAAAAAGACTACGCTTGAAAATAGTATCGCCGCAAATAAATCGGCCTTGCTATATCTCAAACAACGTACCATCAACCCTTCCAGCACTGCCCAATATCTTCAAGGCATGGACTCTGCCATTGCGGCATGGAATTCAGTAAATTCGATCGTGCCGGAAACAGTCGAGAGGATAGCAGAGGTTGATGAGAAGTGGAGAGAAAAGATTCGCTTCAAAATTGAGGCCTACAAAAAGCAGTTGGAGGGAAAGCACGAGCAATTCCACAAACTTTCCTTCTGGTTTTACCATCAAAAGACTTCTGGGGCGCCCGTCAAACTTGGATTTGAAGCTGCACTGGAGGCCATTGCTCAGGCACAGTCAGAGCTCGAAAGCGAGGCACGAAACCTCGATGAGAATACCTATCTGTGTAGCATTTTTGAGCTCGATAGTCTTATAGTCGCTAGCCAGAAGCACGTGGCAGAGATGAAGACAGATTTGGTTGAAATGACCAAGCTATGGAAAGTCAGCGAAAAGTTGGAATCTTTCATCGATTCATCCAAAAAGATGCAGTGGAAGGTTCTTGATTTGGACGCCCTCGAAGATAGTGCCAAGGCTCAGCTCAAGGAAGTCAAGGGATTGCACAAGTGCACTCGATGGTCCGATGCATTTACTACGCTTGACAAGATCTGCAAGGACTTTTTGGCCACCATCCCGTTGATTGTTTTGCTAGGTTCAAAGTCAATGAGACCTCGTCATTGGACGTCGCTTATCCAAGTCACCGGCACAAAGAACTTTGTCCCGCCGTGTGACAATGAAGCCGCACCGCTGGGTGATGTATTGACCATGGATTTGCTCAAATTTAGCAATGACGTGGAAGAAATTTGTGATCAGGCTTCCAAGGAGGACAAGATGGAGACATCGCTTCAAGAGATTGAGAAGCGTTGGTCGGGTATTGATTTGATAATGACTCCTTACGAAAAGAAGATCGACGACACCGTGGAAACAGTGCCACTGCTGGCCATTGGCGAAGAAGACTTTGAGTCTCTTGAAAACGATCAGCTGCAGATTCAAGGCATGATGGCTTCTCGCTATCTGGCGCAGTTTGAACTGGAAGTGACTGGATGGCAAAAATCTCTCTTCAATGTCAATGAAGTATTCTTGCTTGTGGGCGACATTCAGAGGACATGGAGTTACTTGGAGCCTCTGTTCATACACTCAGATGAAGTCAAGCGTGAACTTCCCGAAGACGCCACGCGTTTTGTAACCATTGACATTGATACTCGAGGCGTCCTCCACAAGGCGTGGAATACAAGAAATGTCCACAAAGCGTTCAATGAAAATGGCCTTATCAACAAACTTGAGGGTATACAAGAGCAACTTGATATCTGCAAAAAGGCGCTTGCCGACTTTCTGGATGGTCGACGCAGGCAGTTTCCACGCTACTACTTTGTCAGTGAGGCTGATTTGCTTGATATCCTCTCCAACGGTGGCAATCCAGAAAAGATATTGCCCCACATTTCCAAGATCTATCTGTCGACCAAGACTCTTACTCTCTCGGAAGAAAAGTCGGCTACTGGCCGTCCATCGGCCACCGAGTTTGTCTCGGGAGTTGGTGCCGAGATTTGCACATTCGAGCCCGCTGTGCCGCTTGAGGGCAAGGTAGAAATTTACATGCAAACTATCCTTGATGCTCAAAAGAAATCCATCTTTGAAACATTCAAGCGAAGTTTGGTCAGATATCACGAGATGCCCCGTCCGGAGTGGGTCCTAGCAAAAGATCCAATTACTTCAAGGCCACTAGATCCCGCTCAAACGACTCTGTTGGTACTGGCAATCAATTACGTCAAGGAAGCCGAAGAGGCACTGACTGAAGCCAGCAGAGGCGTGTCCGACGCATTGACCCGTTATTCTAAGAAGCAAGTCGATCAGCTAAGTGATTTAGTCAAGCTGACTCACACTGATTTGTCCAAGGGCGACCGCACGAAAGTCATGGTCTGCATTACCATGGATGCTCACGCAAGAGACATAGTTGAGAAGATGATCAGAAGTAAAGTGAACAGTGTAGATAGCTTTATGTGGCAATCGCAACTCAAGCACAAGTTCCGTGTTCCGCCCGAGCATGCTAGATACAGAGGCCGTGATCCGCACTTACGCGGGGAAGGAGGGGAGAGAGCTGAAGTGGTGAGTCTCTTCGTAACGGCGTTTATAGTCTGTCATTCTGATGGATACTCACCATCGGTTACTACATGCATAGGCAATTTGCGATGCAATTTTGCCGTATGATTATGAATATCTTGGAAATGGCCCTCGCCTCGTCATCACACCACTGACGGATCGCGTGTATGTGACGGCAACTCAGGCCCTGAATCTCAAAATGGGTTGCGCTCCTGCAGGTCCGGCCGGTACAGGAAAGACTGAGACAACCAAGGATCTTGCCAACGCGCTCGCCAAGCTCATTTATGTCATCAACTGTTCGCCAGAGATGGACTATAAGGGCCTGGGTAACATTTTCAAGGGCGTTGCGTCGAGCGGTGCCTGGGTCTGCTTTGACGAGTTTAATCGTCTTGTCCCTGAGGTACTTTCTGTGTGTACCGTGCAATTCAAGTCTGTCTGCGATGGCATAGCCGCAGATGCCACACGCATCCGCATTGAAGGTGACGAAATCTCTTTGGATCCTACTTGCGGTGCGTTCATCACAATGAATCCAGGCTATCTAGGCCGTTCCGAGCTGCCCGAAGGGTTAAAGGCACTCTTCCGTCCCATGACTGTCATGGTTCCAGATCTGGTTTTGATTTGTGAAAATATGCTCATGGCTGAAGGATTCGTGACGGCCAAAGCTCTCGCATCCAAATTCTTTTGTCTCTACTCACTTCTCAAGGCTTTGCTTTCGGCTCAGCTGCACTACGATTGGGGTCTGCGAGCAATCAAATCGGTCCTAGTCGTGGCTGGTGGATTTAAACGAGCCGAGCCTGACCTATCAGAGGATGCATTGCTGATGCGTGCACTTCGAGACTTTAACATTCCCAAGATTGTCCGCGAAGACGAAGTTATTTTCTTCGGATTGCTGGGAGACTTGTTTCCTGGTATTGATCCACCAAGGAAACGAGACGAGTCGTTGGAGACATACGTCAATCAGGCGTGCAAGAAGCTTGGTAACAATCCCGATGAGACTTTTTGCCTCAAGGTTGTCCAAACGGAAGAGCTTCTGGCCATTCGTCACTGCGTTTTCATCATGGGGCCTGCCGGCAGTGGGAAAAGTCAGTGCTGGAGAACACTTCAAGAGGCAAGGAACCTACGTGACCCTGACATGCCCACAAAGGTTGTTGATATCAATCCCAAGGCTGTCAAGACGGAAGAGTTGTACGGATACATTAGTATGGCTACCCGAGAATGGAAAGATGGTTTACTTTCCAATGTAATGCGGCACCTTTCTGGCATCCCAGATGAAAAGCCCAAGTGGATCATTTTGGATGGTGATCTTGATGCAAACTGGATTGAAAGTATGAACTCAGTTATGGACGACAATCGCATGCTAACCCTCGCATCAAACGAACGCATTCCCCTGTTGCCACATATGCGTATGATCTTTGAGATTCGCGATCTCAAGCACGCCACACCAGCCACGGTGTCCCGTGCCGGCATACTTTATATCAGTACCGACGAAGGAACGCAATGGAGGTCGCTCATTGCCAGTTGGATCGCCAGAAAGAGTTTCAAGGAGGATATCGCGGAGCTCTTCCAAGCCCTATTTGAGAAGTACGTCTCCAAGGCGCTCCTGTGGTTGTTAATCAATGCCAAATCAGTGGTGGATATCGAGGATATGAACAGAGTGGAAGTTTTGTTGAATATGTTGGACGGGTGCGTGAACGATGACCACCTTTCTAATCCTTCTGGTATTGAGACTGCCTTTGTGTACTGTGCAGTTTGGGCTCTTGGGTCATCTCTCACCACGGCAGACGACGGAACGGACTACAGAAAGCTGTTTAGCGAATATTGGCGTGACGAGTTCAAAGATGTCAAATTCCCGTCTCGTGACACTGTGTTTGATTACTGGCTCGATCCAGGATCCAATACTTTTGAATCTTGGACAAAGAGCCCTTTCTTTTACTCTGTCAGCTTTGACAGCAGCAAAATGTCAATGACTCAAGTGACAGTGCCAACGCCGGAAACTTGCTCGGTTGCCTATTGGATGGATATGATGGTTCGAATGCGAAAGCCCGTCATGCTCGCAGGGGCTGCCGGTACCGGCAAAACGCAGCTCGTCACGGGCATGTTGAAAAACTTTGACCCTTCGGTGTATACAAGTGCTACATTAAATTTCAACTTTTACACCACATCCGCCGTGTTGGCAGACACAATGGCCCTGCCTCTCGAGAAAAAGACGGGCTCAAACTTTGGACCTCCGGGCAAGACAAAGCTTGTATATTTTGTAGATGACTTGAACTTGCCTGAGGTGGACACCTACAACACGCAGTCGGCCATTGCTCATCTCCGGCAGCACATGGAATATGAGCACTGCTATGACTTATCCAAGATGACGCTCAAGAATATTTCCAACACGCAGGTTGTCTCTTGCATGAATCCAACCGCCGGCTGCTTCAACATTAATCCCAGACTTCAGCGTTGGTTTGCCACCTTTGCCATGGGGCTTCCTGGTTCAACTTCGCTTCTTACAATTTACCAGACATTCCTCGACGGACACTTGCACAATTTTGCCGATGCAGTCAAGGACCAAAGCACAAATTTGATCAAGGCAGCTCTTGGTCTGCACTCCCTGGTATCGACAACATTCCGTAAGACAGCAACCAATTTTCACTACGAATTCAATATCAGGCATATTAGCAATGTGTTTCAAGGGCTGTTGGTGTCGACTCCCGAGAATTTCAAAACAGCGGACAAGCTCACCCTGCTCTGGCTTCACGAAAGCGAACGTGTGTACGGAGATCGATTGGTATCTGCCGAGGACTTGGCAAAATTCAATGCATTGGCTCAGTCTCAATGTAAAAAGGTATTTCCCTCGTTTCCCACGGCCAAGTATTACGCCAAAGAGAATGCAGAGCCTCTTCTGTTTTGTCACTTTGCGGAAAGCATTGAAGACACTACCTACAATCAAGTGTCCAGTCTTGTCACAATGAACAAGGTTCTAGAAGATGGTCTTAGAGAATACAACGAGACTAATGCAACAATGGACTTGGTACTGTTTGAGGATGCAATGAAGCACGTTGCCAGGATTGTCCGTATTATTCGCAATGAAGGCGGACATGCTTTGCTTGTGGGTGTTGGGGGGAGCGGAAAGCAAAGTCTCGCCCGTCTCGCTGCCTTCATCTGCGGTTTCAGTGTGGTTCAAATTGTCATATCCAGCACGTACTCGCTCAACGACCTAAAAGAGGATCTCAAGAGCATGTTCAACAAGGCCGGTGTGAAGGACGAAGGCGTATTGTTCCTCCTGACCGATTCGCAAATCACCAACGAACGATTCTTGATCTACATCAATGATTTGTTGGCGAGTGGAGACGTGCCCGATCTTTTTGCGGTAGATGAAGTCGATGCGATCATTAATTCTGTCACTAGCCGAGTGAAGGAGGCAGGCATTGTGCCAGAACGCAAGAATTGTTGGGATTACTTCATCAGTAGAATCAGAAAGAACTTGCACGTGTGTTTATGCTTCAGTCCAGTTGGCGATGGGTTCCGCAATCGAGCCAAAAAGTTTCCTGCCTTGGTCAACTGTACTGTCATTGATATGTTCCAGCCTTGGCCAAAAGATGCCTTGTTCAGTGTTGGCAAGAAGTTTTTGAGTCAAGTGGATTTGGGAGCGGACAAAGAGCGAGACGTCATTGAACGATTCCTGCCTTTTTCGTTTGAGGCCGTCAACAAGGCAACCATCGATTACAAGCGAAAAGAGAGGCGAAGTGTCTACACAACACCCAAAAGCTACCTCGAGCTCATTAAACTGTACAAAATCCTACTCGAGGAGAGTCGAAGTGATGCATCTGCTGCTATTTCGCGTCTCGACAATGGGCTGAAGAAGCTTCGCGATACGAGCGAGAGTGTTGCAGCGCTGGAGGCCGATTTGAAGATTATGCTTGAAGATGCTGCTGTCAAGAAGGATAAAGCCGAACAAATTGCTGCAACCGTCACGAAAGAAAAGGCAATTGCAGAGGTGGAAACTGCAAATGCGCAAGTGGAAAAGGAGCAAGTCGCCAAAATCGCAGAGGAGGTTGGTACTAAGCAGCGAGACACGGAGGAAGATCTCGCCAAAGCAGAGCCGGCAGTTGAGGCCGCCATGGAAGCGTTAGACACATTGGATCAAAAGGATTTGAGTAGCTGCAAGGGCATGCTCAAGCCACCTCCCAATCTTGATGAAGTCTTTGCAGCCACGATGGTGTTATTGGCTGGGATTATGCCCAGTGTGGTTGTTCAAAAGAATGGCAAAGTCAAGGACGTCAGTTGGGATGCAGCAAAGAAGCGGTTGATGGGCAACATCAAGGACTACATGATGTACCTCAAAGAAATCAAGACTCACGTAGATGATGGTTCCATCAATCCTCAGAACTTCAAGGCGGTTCGCGAGTACATTGAAAAGGACTACTTTAACGTTGAAACGATTCGAACCAAGAATCAGGCTGCTGCCGGTCTCTGCTCCTTTGTTCTCAACATTGTTCAGTATTACGACATTGTGACAACTGTCGAGCCGAAGCGACAAGCTCTTGCCAAAGCCAATAAGCAGCTTGCCGAGGCCAATGAAAAGCTAGATGCCGTCATGAAGAATGTGGCTGCCCTCGAGGAAAAGCTTGCGACTCTGACCAAGGAACTTGAGGAGACTGATGCCAGTAAAAAGGAGGCCGAAGATGCGGTTGCGGCAGGGGAGCGTAAACTGAATCTAGCTCAAAGACTAACCGGTGCATTGGGCAGTGAAAATGAGCGCTGGGCGGAGAATGTTGTGGCTTTGCGACATAACGAGAAACTGCTGACCGGAGATGTGCTCTTGGCATCGGCATTTGTATCTTACATCGGACCCTTCACCAAAGCCTTTAGGGAACATCTCATGAACAAGGTCTTCAAACCCTTCCTCCAGAAAGAGTTTGGCAAAATCGCCAGCGAAATGGGCGAAGACTATCAAATTCCCATGTCTCAGGAGGCGAATCCAATTTCAACTCTGACCACACCTGCAGAGATTGCCCAATGGAACGCCGACTATCTACCTGCGGATGTGGTTTCTACCGAGAATGGATGTTTGGTGTGTAACTCCTCTCGGTGGCCTCTAATAATTGACCCACAGCTTCAAGGCATCAAGTGGATCAAACAGAGGGAGAGTGCACCCGAACGCAACTTGCAAGTTGTTCGCCTTGGTCAAAAGGATTTGATTCGCAAGCTCGAAATTGCGCTGGAGAATGGATACACTATTCTCGTTGAGAACTTGGGAGAGTCCATTGATGCAGCTATTATGCCAGTAATTCAACGAGCTACCATCAAACGTGGAACAAAGCTCTTTATCAAGCTAGGGGACAAGGAGGTTGACTTCCATCCCGACTTCCGCCTCTACCTGCACACGAAATTAAGCAATCCTCACTATCCACCAGAGATTCAGGCCGAGACGACTCTAATCAACTTCACAGTAACCATGGCTGGACTCGAGGATCAGTTGCTGAACCTCGTCGTCGAAAGAGAACGCCCTGATTTGGCAGCGTTGAGTAGTGAGTTGATCACGCAACAAAATGGGTTCAAGATCAAAGTGAAGGAGCTCGAAGATGACATTCTTCACAAATTGGCTACTGCAGAGGGCGATATCACGGAGAACGTAGCCTTGATCGAGGGCTTGGAGGCTACGAAGCGCATTAGTGATGACATTCAGCAAAAGAGTGCATTGGCACTAAAGACCCAGCACGAAATTCTGGAAGCCAGTGAAAAATACCGTTCCGTTGCCAATCGCAGCTCTCTGCTGTTTTTCTTGATGACGGATCTGGTGAAAATTCATTCATACTACATCTACAGTCTCGCGGCATTTCAACAAATCTTTTTCCGTGGCATCAAGATATCGGGAGACGAGGCAAAAGATAATGTTGCTGCACGATGCAATGTGTTATCTCAAAACATCACACTGAGTGTCTTCAACTATATTCGAAGAGGTCTCTTCGAGGCTGACAAGCTAACCGTTGCGGCACTCTTGACATTCAAGATATTAGTTAATGATGGCAAGATCGAATCAGACGAGGTCGACTTCTTGATCAATCAAACCAGTTCAAGTGTAGATCCTGGCAACATGGGTCCACTGCAAGAGTGGATGCCCGTTGATGTATGGGCCAAAGTTAAGGCTCTAGAATCCATGCCACGCTTTAAGGGCATTGGTGATGCCATGCAGAGTGAAAGTGACGTGTGGCAGGCTTGGTTTGACGTAGAAAAGGTTGAAGATGTGGTGATTCCGGGCAGCTTCAGTAAGAAGTTGAACGACCTCGATAGACTCATGCTTTTGCGAGCCATTCGTCCTGATAGGATGGTCAATTCACTCATCAGCTATGTTGGCAACGCAATGGGCCAAGAGTATGTCACACAAAAGCCATTCTCGATGGCTCAAACATTTGCTGAGACCAACAACAAGACTCCAGTTTTCTTCGTCTTATTTGCCGGCGTTGATCCGACGCCTTGGGTTGAAAATCTTGGCAAAGAAAAAGGAATCAGCACTGAGACAAAGCGTTTTGTCAACATTAGTATGGGCCAGGGTCAAGAGGGACCAGCTGAAGCTGTCGTCACTAAGTTTGCCAAAGAAGGCGGATGGGTCATGCTCCAAAATTGTCACTTGATGAGTTCGTGGGTGCCCAAGCTCGAGAGGCTGCTGGAGGTAGTATCCGAAGATGCACACCCAGACTTTAGATGTTTCATCAGTGCCGAACCTCCCCCGATGGCATCTATGAAAAACATGCCTGAGAGTTTGATGCAGTCATGCATCAAGGTGGCGAATGAAGCCAGTTCAGATGTTCAGAGTAGCTTGATTCGTGCCTGGGATAACTTCTCCCCTGATACTTTTGATTCATGCAGTAAACCAAATGAGATGAAGGCTTGTCTCTTTAGTCTTTGTTGGTTCCATGCTGTCGTCTGTGGTAGAAGAAGGTTTGGGCAGCAAGGGTGGTCTAGGAAGTACAGCTTCAATACTGGCGATCTCTTGATTTGTTCCAACGTGCTGAAATCCTACTTGGATGCCAACCCCGTTGTCCCGTGGCAAGATTTACGCTACATTTTTGGTGAAATTATGTATGGAGGTCACATCACGGATGCTTGGGATCGTCGCACGTGCAATACTTACCTCCAGGTCTTCCAGCGTGAAGAGTTGTTCAGTGGCCTTGAATTGGCACCCGGATTCAAAAGTCCGTCACCCAACGAAATGGGTTACGATGATTACATTAAGTACACCGAAACAATGCCGGTTGAAAGTCCGCTGTTATTTGGCTTGCATCCCAATGCAGAAATTGGCTACCTTACCAACAGCACAGAGAAACTCTTCTTTGATATTTTGGCCATGGGTGGAGGTGCTGATGGAGGTATTGGTGAGGACAGTGCCAAGGTTGTACGAGATGTCATGACCAATATTTTGGGTAGGCTGCCAGAGGAGTTTAAGATTGTGAGCCTAACCCTGAAGGCAAAGCCACTCCTTGAGGGCCCGGACGGCCCATACATTGCGGTGGCTTTGCAGGAAATGGACAGAATGAATGATTTGTTATTAGAAATCAGAACATCTATCTCAGATTTGGACAAGGGCATGAAAGGTCAGCTAAACATGAGTCAGGCGATGGAAGATTTGGCATCGGCATTCCTCATCAACCAGTGGCCCGGAAGAAATCCTTTTAGCAAATGCATGTGGGAGAAGCTGGCTTGGCCTAGTCAAAAGAACCTCATGTCTCAGTTCGCGGACATGTTGATGCGAGTTGAGCAGTTGGTGAAATGGAGTGAGAACTTCGAGACACCCAAGAGTATCTGGCTACCTGGTCTCTTCAATCCCAGCAGTTACCTTACTGCTGCACAACAAGTCACTGCTAGGAAAACCGGAATGGCTCTTGACAAGATGACAATCGAGACTCACGTAACAAATATGTGGGATCCTTCAGAAGTCAATGAGTATGCTGAGGATGGCTTTTACATTCACGGCCTCTTCCTTGAGGGTGCTCGCTGGGGAGAAGAAGGGACCTTGGCAGACAGCAAGTTGAAGGAGCTGCTCCATAGGATGCCAGTGATTCATGTTAAGAGCGTGCCCATTCAGCCAGAATGGGAAGCGTCTCCGGTCGGATACCTAAGGCATGATCATCATGTCTACGAATGTCCAATATATCTGACAAGAATGCGTGGACCAACCTATGTCACCATGGGAACTCTACCAAGTGGGGGAAAGAATGAAAAGTGGACTCTGTTGGGTTGTGCTTTGCTTATGCAGTCAGACTAAGTTAGAAAGGATTTCGATAAAACTACGTAGACTCTCTCTAGAGCAGCTGATTTTTTGTCTCTTCCAGCTTCTTGACCACCTCCCCAACTGTGCGATCAAGACGCTCAGCAATCTTTTGTTTCTCATCATAGGGTAGCAGGTTGTATGCATCACAGAGGTCGCCATCAATTACATGCTTAATTGGTGCATAATATGATCGATACTCTTGAGGGTCTCTTCCCGTGGGTCTCAGCACATCCTGCCTCAAAAAGCCTTCTAGTGATGAATAAAATTCCACATCATCACGAGATGTGAATGGAACAAAAGCTCCCACTCGGCCCGTGACAGTAACGTAGATAAGAGATTCGGCGCCGCCAGCAACCAACGAGGCACGAGTCATTCCAGTGACAACCTCTCCAACATGATAGGTGCACAGAGTCTCCAATTTGGGCGTGGCATCTTCTCGTGACGAATCCCAGAGAGCTCTTGTGCCTGTCACATCAATAGCACCGACGTCTGCTCCACGAGGAAGGCGAAGGATTGAGACATTGCCAAACTTGTCACCAACAGCCACTGTGTTAATGTCTAAAAGCTCTTGACATGTGATCGGGCGAGGATTGTTGTCTTTGGCCACAAGTACAAGTCTGTTGGAAGTAGCATCGTATCTAATAAACTGCATAGATTGCATCATGTCGCCAACAAACGCACGGTCACCTGCAGCCTGCAAAGTTTTCACCATTGTGGGTATGCCCCTGAGCTCGCACTTTTTCAGAAGCTGGCGTTTTCCCATTTCGTACAAACGCACTGTCTGGCCGATTCCAACAAGGAGTCTGCCTTGGAAATGAACGAGCGACAGCACTGGCCCGTCTTCTACTTTGGTTCTATGCAAGAGCTGAAGGCGTTCCCCATTAACAATGCGGTACAAAACCACATGACTAGATCCATAACGAAGCGGGTTCATAGTCATACCTGTGACAGTACCCACTGCTAGTAGAGACTCTCCCCCTCGAGAATGGAAGCGCACCGATGCGCAGCAAAGGGCGGCCTCGTTTCTATCCATTTCTACGCAGTCCAAAGTAGAGCATCCATCCGTAGGATCTACGAGGCGGACACATGATCCCCAACACCCTTGCTTAGAAGGAACTGGCCCACGGATTGGCGTCTTTCTAGCTGCGTCGTTCTCTTCGTCATCTTCGTTCTCATCACCATCTTCCTTCTTTTCCTCTACATTGGCATTTTCGTCGTCGGAGTCTTCATCCATGTCCATCCCATCGCCATCCTTTTCTTTCTTCTTCGACGACCCTTTTGACTTGCCTGTGGCGTCAAACCCCAAGGCTTTCTTGGCTTCTTCTCCTACATCGTTAGTATCGCTTTCAACTACCGCCAAGACAATTCTCCTCGACGACTCCGATATCTTGGCAGAAAGCAAACACATTTGACGAGGAGTGTAGCGTAATCCTACCCTATTAGAGTTGAATGCCTCGTCATCCTCAGCTCCAAGAATTACATCATTTCCGCCACTTCCACCCACGGACATAATACGCAGTGTTTTGCCAGATGTGGCAACTATTCCTTCTCTCACGGCCTCGTTTGAGAAAGAGCAACCATGATCAAGTGGAGCGTAGCTCAGTGGTGCCATGGCATGGCGTCCTTTTCCTGCGCGACCAATCCAAGGTCTAGAAGATAAGAGCAAAGTTGAAGGAGAGCCTTCCAACACAACACGAGATACTGCAACGGGCCTCGCGCCAAGGAAACGTCTGGATGGTGATGTTGAAATTGCACCAGTAACAGCATCAACGCCAGCTCGAAGTGCAGAACCATCATCTAACCCTACAGTTAGAGTGATTTCGCCGCCCCCATCACCACCGATATCAGTTGATAGAGCCACTGAGTGTGGCCTAGTATTTCCCAAAGCAGTGCTGCTCTTTTGTTCTAACAAGCTACCTGGAGCAAGACTTAATAGTCTAACAGTAGAATCACGGCAGCCAACAGCAGCAAACAAACTTCTACTCTTTCCTTTCGTCACCATCCCAACATCTAAAGAACTGACATCGGCACCAACATCCCTCGTCGCGGCTTCGGTCAGATTACCAGACATGGGGTCGAACTCAAAGTAAATCAGCTCTCCTCCCACTAATGCAATAAGAATTTGAGATTCGTTGGCGGAGGCGCATTCAATCTTCTTGATACCAGGCACATGCCACTGAGATACTGATCCGCGTTGAATGTGACGAACTCCGCCTGGGTATACTTGTACAATACCACCACCTTGTTCTCCACCTCCACCGAGGGCTGAGCATGCAAGAGTTGGCTCAGTAGTAAGAAAACCAGATTCTTTGCCCATTTCTTCCACCGTTTCACCCACAGATAGAACCAATGTGGCATCAGCAAATGATACGACGATGTATCGATCATAAAACACGCCATTCTTGGCAATTTTATCGTCGCGAACGTTGAAGACAGCTCCAGGTACACCAGGAAGCTGAGAAACTGCTAGCTCGGTGACAGACAATCCATGCCTGAGAACACGAAGTGAACTCCTCGGTCCTCTCCCACACAGAGCATAGAGCTGAGGGCTGACCTCATTTCCTGCAAGCTCTCCCACAAGGACAGAAGTGACGGGAGCAAGGCTATCGAGGCTGAACACCTTGTGCAGATTTTTCAATACTGTAGGTTTAAAGGTTGGAGCAACAGATGCAGCATTCTGAGGTGAGGAGTAAAACTCGAGCTCGGCATCCTCCACGTCATTGGATTGGCAACTTGCAAGAAAGGCAGAGATGGTTTCCTGTGATGTGCATTTGACAGCACTATCCTCGATGTCAATGGCATCAAACTGGTACAAGCCGTGATCTCCAAACTCAGCTGGCACAAAAAGCAGGGCGAGTTTGCTGATGTTCAATCCATTTCCCACTGGTAGAGTATCAAGCAAACAGACAGTCATGCCTGTAACAACAGTCTTGTCATCTTTCGACAACTGCAAGGTGATTTTGTAAACATCTCCCAACTCAGACTGAGCAAGGGCAAAGAACTTTCCCTTCTTCTGACGAAGCACTGCCATATGAGTTATAAGTAAACCCTTCGAACTCGGATGCAACTCCCTCCTGGGCACAGCACAAATTAACCGCTTTGGCTTTGAGCCATTTATCCCATCGACAGTAGGAGCAGCCATTCCCTCGTGCAAATACTCAATATAGTCTTCCCCTCCCACCAATACACCTGACGGACCATCAGCTCCACCAGGAACAGCTGCCAAACAACAAGCTGTTCGATGAACAGTCGTAGCCCAACGACGTGAGACATGGTTAAGACCCAAATCTAATTCATAATACGCAAGTTGCTTCGTGAATCCATCTCCATACTGCCCTACATCTACATCATCATCTTCTGTACTTCCCTCCTCCTTCCTCCTCTTTTCCTGCTCCACCATTTCTTCTACCTCGAGATACTGAACTTCCAAACTGGCAAATATAGGATTGTCATACCCATTATCTACACCTGCCAAATCGAACACAATAGTTCGGGGACGATGTGCCTCAAGTGGCGATGCAATGGTTACATTGCCTGATGAGTCACGGTTAAGGACGTAAACAAGTTTGCGTTTTTCGATAGAGGCAACCATAGCAGCTCGGCCTCGGGGGTCGGTGGCTATGTATTGACCTGGGGTGTCACGACGGCATCCTAGAAAGTAAGTTTTCATTGCCAGTGGGAAAAACGGTTAGAAGGTGAGTGGTCATGAACACAAGAAACGGCAGACAATGAATTCATTTACATTATCAGAATTTGCAGGTCAATAGCACTCAATGAAGAAATCAAATATTTGAGTGCCAATGAGCTGTGTTCAGACAGGCAGCAGCATTTTCATTTGATATTCAGAGATTGGGGCAAAAAAGTATGAGTAAAGATGTTTCACAGATTTGCAGACAACAACAGTTCAAGATAGTAAAAGCTCGTGGTAAAAACACATGCCCCATGACACACTATAACTGCCATACAACACGCCCCCTGATAACTGATTATTAACTGTCAAGGCATGTATCCACAGATTAGATGCACATACACATAAAATGGCATATCACACAGACAAATCAACCAAAACTCCTCCAACCAAAATCAACACAAATAAAAAAGGGCGGACAACTTACCAACCTTCCCAAACACCGGACAATGCAACACCTTCCCCACTCCCCCCTCAAAATCCACCACGCTCAAACATCCACTATCACTCCCCACCACAACACAATCCCTCTTCCCCCCACTGACCCTCACCACGCCCAAACTCCGTAATACACTTCGAGTCTCCAGCCTCGAAACCAACTTTAACGTGGTCCTCTCTTCCTCTTCTTCTTCATCCTCGTTGTCGTTTTCTTCCACGTTGATTTCATAGAGGTCAATGGTTCCGCCGGATCGGAGGCAGATGATCTGTTGGGTGTCGGGGCGGGAGAATTCGCCGATGTGAGAGGAGATGATGGATGAGGAGTGTTTGAGACGTAGGTCTAGGAGTTTTAGGGAGGCTGCTGAGGTTATGGATGTCATGCTGGCTAAGTATTTGTTTGCTCTTCTGTTAGCTGGGTTGTGTGGTTGAATTGATGGTGTGAAGGTACCATAGGAACTTTGGAGGGCGAAATGTATTTGCCCACTAGAGATATCGCAGATTGTGGCTAGTACTTTGTGTACATACTATCGATCACAGTAGATAATCAGACTATTTTCAGCGAGGTATTAGGTACATAGTAGGTTTGATATGGTCAAACTTCACAGAGACTTCAACCCTGGCTTCCAGCTTCTTCCACATCACAGCGTGGGCTTCTTTTACACAAAAAATCAAACAGGTTCTTGTTGTCTTGGTTAGCTTCATTGATGAAATTGAATGGCCGACTCCTCTTGGGCTTGACCCTGATCATCGATTGCTGCAGGTTGCCGGTTGGCTCTGGACAAAAGCGAGCTTGAAGAGCTCTGCTCTCTCATCGCTCTTTCTCTCTCAACTCCTTTTACAAACTTATGTACACTGTGTCAAACTAAATGCTATACTCCGCTCCTCGTGCAAGCCTCCAAACATTTCGGGGTGTTAATAGTGCTTTAGTGCTTTCTCGCCTTGTTCTTCTCATCAACATCAATCAAAAGAGGACATAACAAATGACAAAACATTTCCAATCACAGGCCTTGACTGCCACAAACAAAGAGCTAGCTTGGGAATGTGCCTTGACTCGTGGTGAAGCGTCTCTGAATTCTCATGGATCATGGAGCGATATGCAAGAAATTTTGGTAAATTGTCTCACCTCAAGGTGATTTTAAGAAAGCTACAATCTTCTACACAACAATCAAGTACCGTACCATAGATCCTTGTTTTTGTTTATTCACCGACACCCCTCCAGAAATCTCTGTGATGGCAGTTGAAAACCTTTGCGCCACTGGGGAGGGACCCAGTCGCGCACCCCAACAAAATATCTACTGCTACAAAACTGAGGGGTCTGTAACCGTATCAAGTTTGTCGTCAACCCCCCGAATCAAAACATTTTCACGTAATGTAAAACTAAGTAAGCACCTTATTATAAAAGTTAGCAATTGAAAGTCCTCCCGAAAAACTCTTGACTTTTGAAAAACGACATCCGTATTTTCCGGAGGAGGTGCTCCTTGTTGCTTCATTGATTGAGATGTTGGATCAATGTAGATAGGTCGGTGTAGACTACATCTCTCTATCTACTCCCACTGCTCCTCCAAGAGAGAGAGTAAAAGTGTCCCCACCTGTTTGTGACCTTCTAATCGTGTATTTTTGAGTGATGAGTTCCCCGAAGCCGTCATTATCCTTATTTGTCGACGTGGGATTTAGTCTACCGGGTGAGATACAACATCTTTTAGCATCGAGTCTCAAACAAAGAACATAAAAGAAGCGAGACACCTCAACCTGTTTCTCACAAAAGACAAAAGATAGATTAAGATTGTTAAGTACAAATCATTCCCATCAAGATTCTAAAAGCTGTAGAAGATATTGATACGACGTGTTGCTTCACACAGAAACTCAAAAAGGTGAACACACAGCCAAAAGCACCCCTCTGCGGTTCAACGCTCACAAAATTATTTTTTTCTTGAGAGGTTGTCTTGACGAGGATAACATGAATAAAACAGATAATACCAAACAATAATAAGCCTCACACTAACTTCCTTTGAAGCAGCAACATCCAATCAACATTATGCCTCCGCGCCGCGTATTGCCTATTCGTTCTAGAGTAGATGGTAGCCCGTCTCACCAAAGGGCTGGTGATGGCGACGGCAGCACGGCCGCTCCGGCGATTTCGGCTGGGGGCAGTTCGGTGGATGCAGCTTCTGTGCATCGCGAGACTCCTGATCTAAAAGGGGAGAATTCGACACATGTGGATAAAGCAAAGGCTGGCGATGAGGGGAAAGCCGCTGTTGAAGCAAATGGCTTGAAGGATTCGGGAAATTGTCCCGATAAACAAGCCCATCCCAAATCATGTGGGCTGGGCGTACACGAAGTCATGGTGAGTACTTACGCGCCTTGGGTGACACTGAAATCAATTGCTATAGGTGGGGGGGCATGCTTGACTTGTGAGATTGGTGTGCTGATGTAGTTCAACATACATGTGATAGGATATGAAGGATGAGAATCTGCTAAAACCCACCCTTGAAGTAGTTTGTGGGGGCCGATTCCTTCTCATCTCTTCTTATGCGTGTGTTATGTTTGATGGCACTGCGTATATGCGGTGGGATATATAATTGCACTGCATACTTTGCTTGCCTTCGTCTGATCATCATGTGTTCACATTATCAACTAAATACCTCTCTTTCCACATCTCTTTTGACAGGAGGATATCCTGGTTGCAATCATCAACGGTAAACAAGTCTCTGTAAAAGTCAAGCTTGACTCTAGAACAAAACATTCTGATCAAGTAGATTCGGATAAACGCCCAAAACGCAAGAGAAATAATCTGTACTCTTCATTGGCTCCTGCAGTCATGAATGCGATAGTGGAGGAACGGGCCAAAGCTTATACCGAAGCGCCACAGCGATTGCAGAAGCAGCGTAGACCAATCTCATATGCTAGTCCACAAAAGATAGACCCCAAAGATGTCCACCCGACCGTTTTGCATGCAGAGTCTGCCGCTCAAGCATCAGGTGGAAAGGTACCGCAAGAATACCTTGGTTACGATGGCAATCTCTTCTACTGTCGAATTTGCCTTGGGGTGGGAGAGGTCGTTTGTTGCGATGGCTGCCCACAAGTTTTTCATCCAGCGTGCATTCCTGACGGCCTGAGCAAGGATAGTTTGGAAAACGATGATGACCCCTGGTACTGTCCTGAATGCATCGAAAAGGGGCTGCGTGGAAAGTCTGTTGACAAAATGAAGAGGAAGCGAAAGAAGGCAAACGGCCAGCAAGATGAAGTGGTAGAGACAAATGAGCCGGCCTCGCCTCCTAGGCGTAACAAGAAGCGTTGTGGAACGTGTAACAAGAAGTCAGTTGAAAACTTTCCACTTGTGGAGTGTTCTAAGCAGAGCTGTGGTGTTTTATTGCACTTTCCTGGCTGTCCGGATCGTGTTCAGCGAGATGAGTACGCCTCTGTCGATCCTAAATTTGGACCACTCTGCCCTAACTGTTCTGAGACTATCCGTTCCAAGAGTAAGGGTAGCAAAGGCAAAACAGATGAAAAGTCTAAAGGTGGAAGAGGCAGCAGCCGAGGAAGTAGTAAAGGAGGTAAGTGACATTATTCATACTGTGATGTCAAATTGAGTTTGCGTCATTGATATGTATCGAGCTCATAATCATTGTTAACATTGAACAGGTCGTGGAGCGGGTAAAAGTGGTAGGGGACATGCATCAAATGGAGGAAAGGGGTCCAACCGCAAAAACTCACCTCCTAGGGAAGTTCTGCCTGAAATCGGGCTGGAACCATCGGGGTACCAGGCGCCTTACATCGAGGATGATGAAGAGACTGTCGGCCCCGGATCACTTGCGTTTGTTGAGAAGCCCACGGGTTCAATCCCTGCTTTCTTCTTCTTTCTCATCAACAATCGAAATGCAATAGAAAGATCTCTCCAAAAGAAAGACCGCACGTTCCGGAGTATGCCGAAATCTGTTGCTCGGAATGAACTTGTTGCAGAGCAAGGAGCTGCAATTTGGCTGGGCTTGACAGATCGAGAAAAGAGGGCCTGGATTGATCTTTCTGTGAGTGACTTTCAAGATAGGGTTATTGCGTGGAAGGAGAAGGAGGCTATTGAGGCCATGATGCAAGTAGACGTGGATCATAACAAGAAGTCTGATCGTCCTGGCGGTAGTGGCTCAAAGGTTTCACCTTCTGATGATGAAAAGCACGCTGCTGATTTTCGTGCAAGGACACTGCAGTTCAGCAAGATTAACACGACTCTTATGAAGCCCGGCAAGGGTACCAAGAACAACAACTCTGTTCTGCTAGAGCTTCTAAATGATAGCCGCTTCCATCCGGTCCCGTTGGTCAATGCAAGTCGGGGTGCGAAAGATGAGTTCAACTATAAACAAAGTGAACGAGCAGTGGAACAGTTTTCAGTTCAAGGCCCGATTCGAACAAGGTGAGTGATTGTACAGATTCGCTAATACAGCTGTATAAGACGACAACTTCGTTTATATGACATTCTTGCTTCATTTCTAGTGTCGGGGATGAGTGCATGGGATGCGTTCGAGGTTGGAGCCATTTTTGCCCTGTTCTAAAGCACACGATCCCAAGCTCGGTCGTCCGGGCAGCACTCCAGCCTCAAGCAGGCTCTTTGTCGGCTACTAGAATCGGATTAGGTCTCGAGCCACATGATACTGCTCACGATGAAGATGGCAGGCTTTGCCTGCGTGACCCAAGCCTTCGGAGAGACGATGCCACGACGTTTATCGAGGATTGTATGGCTGTAAAAAATATACTTCCCAATCCCGACGAGCACATTAGTAAAACCACGGCATTGGGAGATGTAGACCCTTCTGTCGAAATCGTCATGCCATCGAGGAAGCGAAAAAGACCATCCGACACAGAAAGCACGGCCGACGAACCCGAAGTTGAAAAACAACGCCGTTATAAATGTGGTCGCTGCTTAACGGTGCAGTTCAGCCCATTCGGTTGTGTTGGATGCAGACGTGAACAACTTGTAAAAGACACTGCTATGCGTGAATCTATATCAACGCCTTTCATTTCGGCTGACTTCCTTCATGGTTCTAAAGCTCTTTCCAACTCCCACAACTATGATGAAGGCTTCCTGAAATCAAAGTGTGTCATGCTTCATGCTGCTCCTGATGCCAACGAGGGTCACTACATTGATAGTACTCGCAGCAGGCAATTAACAACAGCATCTTGGACGCCAAATGCGATTCTGCCGCATGAACCAAAACACTTACTGAGGCAAAATGATGATGATTTTGACTCTGATAGCGAAGACTCGTCTGAAGGTTATGATAGCATTTGCTCTGCATCTGACACTAATGAAGATCAAAATGGCGAGTCCGTACCTCCTCAGGCAGCTGCTGCCAACAATCAAGACATCACTAATACCGTCAACGAAGATGAATCTCACGATAAGCCTCACGAGTTGAGAAAAAGTAAAAGAACTATCGCAGACTCGGAAGTCGGCACCAATCGACAGTTGGTTGCTTTGAAACACAAGGAGACCGCAGACGAATTATCACGCAAATGCTTATCAATAGCTTGTAGTGGAATTTTGATGGGAATGATTCGCAGGGATCCGCTACGTCTTTTTGCAAAGCCAGCCCCATCATCTATGGAAGAGTATCACAAGGTCATCAAAAACCCAATAGACTTCCAGACAATGAGACAAAAGCTGCTTGAGAACAAATATGCGACACTCGGCTCGTTCATAAATGATGCAAAGCGTTTGTGCATCAATGCATGTGTGTTCAATGCTGCCGATAGTGTGTATGCTCTCACCGCTAAGCAGATTTTTGATTCGCTTCTTGTGATGATTAAAAGGGCTCAACAATGGATGACCATCTTGAAGAACAAGCAGGCTTCTAGTTTGCATGATGACAGTGATGATGGTGGCTCTGCTGTTAATATTTTTAGGGATGTAGAATCCATGTGGCCCGGCGCTGTTGAGTTGCTTAACAACGGATCTTGGCTTGAACGAGATGCACAATCCGACTTCGTACGGACGAAGGAGAATGAAATTGCATACTATGGAGCATTGTCGTTGCGGAGAGCAGCTCATGCGGCAAGTGAGTGCTTTAGATTCGAGAGTGAAGTAGAACAGACGCATCTACCTGTCGTCAAGCGGTCGCATATTGGTGATGAGATGATCCGTGAAAGCATTGAGCATTCTGTATCTCTTATTGATGGCCCTTCTTGCTTAAAAGAACATCCAGGTTGGAGGGAAGAGCAGATTCTGAAGCTCTTAAAAATAGTGCAGAAGCACCGTGTCGACGTTCGTAGCTCATCTGAGAGTGGCTGTGCTCGTTGTGATGAGAAGAAAGGAGAACAGGAGAGAAGCGAAGCAGTCAAAATGCTGCATGCCAGTGCCAAAACAACGCAAGAAACTGCAAAGGTCAGGGTCGATCCGTCTCGTTCGTATCAGAGCACGGGATTGGCGAGTCGAAGTGCGAGGGATTCTTCTGCGGCAGAAAAATCATCTGATGAAATCATAGAAACAGTTGCGAGTGAATCTATGGTCAGTGTTAAAGGCAGCGGAATTCATGGAAGGGGTCTGTATGCTGATTGCCGATTTACTAGTGGCGATATAGTTGCGGAGTATATCGGTGAATACATATCAAATGCTATTGCAGATGTTAGAGAGAAATACTATCGCAAACAACGCATTCAAGATTATCAGTTCCGAGTGAATGAAAATGTGGTGATAGACGCGACGTTGAAAGGAGGGTATGCTAGATATATCAACCACAGCTGCCAACCAAATTGCGTCGCCAGGATATTAGAAGGCGAGCCTCCAAATGTGCACTTGATGCGAGTTATGATCATTGCTAAGAAAGACATTGAAGCTGGGGATGAGTTAACGTATGACTATCACTTTCCGCTAGAGACAGATCTTGCCAATCGCGTTCCATGTAACTGTGGGTCAAAGCATTGTCGTGGGTAAGATATTCCATCGGTTATTATCGTTGCAGTGCATGACAATTATCTCATTAGATCTCACGTTCACGTGTTTTCATAACCCCAACCTTAACAGGTATATGAATTGGGACATACCAGAAAAAATGAAGAAGTGGAAAGCCAGTAGAAAGGCTGAAAAGGGACGTGTCAATTCCAAGAAGACTTAAATGATCGACTTCACTTAAATGAATAATATGACAGAGCTAATAAGTGTAGACGCTTATTTTTAGGTTTGATTAGGTATACAAACACTCTATTGCAATAGCATAGTATGGTTCCAGTTCGTCTGAAACTCCCAATATGCTACCTCCCCTGAAACTTGTCAAATGCCTGCTGCCCGCGACCTAGGCTACACAGTGCGTTTTAGAATGGTAAATTCCAGATATTTCCATGCAGCAGATCCCCATCGGCTCTCCCATATCTTCCTTCCGCAACACCTGTCACCAAATCGTATCCAAAAACGGCAACCACTCCAGCCCAAACCGTACTCAGAACTACCTGCTTTGGCTCCATATTTGCATTGACGTAATCCTTCTTTACTGCTCCATTTTTCTCTTGCATCTTTTGGTAAGTCCAATCTTGAGGGTTCTCGAGGAATGCATCCATGTTCCCCTGTGCCTCCTTGAATTCCGTGTAAGGAGTTTATTGAGAATATATCATTGGCATTCCAAATACTATTTGCAATGTAGCATCACTCACCATTCTATCACATCCTTCTTGGGCCATGTATTTTAATACTGCTTGTTCGTAAGTGTCTGTATTTACAATTCTCTGGAAGAAAGGAACTGGACCTGCGCGATAGTACATTGGAAGGGAGGAGCGGGGTTGGAAGTGCGATGGAGGTGGAGATTTTCGTTGTTGTGTGGTGTCGATTTTGCTTACCTGCGCGATATAAGCTTCCAACGATACCGTAACCTGCGGCGACAGTGTTTCATTGATAAGTTGTAGATAAATATGTTTCACACAGCAATAAATCTGCTATTGGACTGACCTGCTGCAGGGCCCTCTGTCTGCAATCAAATGAAAAGATGGAACAACATGAATGATCGTCTCATTTGCAGTATGACACTATTAATATGACAGCAACCTGCGAGGCATCAAATAGGAGGCCTCCAGACAACCAACTACTGTCATATTATTATACAAACACACTGGCAGTCTCACCTCAGGATTGGTAGGAAACCACTTCTGTGTAGCTTTGTCAAAACGCGGTGCCATTCCGAGTGATGACGTGGACAAACGCTCTCCTTGGCCAGCAGGCATATGAAATGCATCAACGTGACAATGCTGGCAGACGAGCAGCATGGCTGCAATTGTCGCCAGGAGGACAGACAATATTCTTGAAGAGTTCTTCATCACGGTTGGAGGTGGGGGGAAGAGGAAAGGATGAGCGCAGTAGTCGCCCACTAATTTTCATTTGGAGGGGGAATACTACCAATATTTTGACAAGCGCCCACAAAATAACAGCTGAAGTTCTGAAGAAGAAGCAACGCGTGGCCGTTAATCCAAACGCCAACGCTAACAGCACCTCGACGACATGGATGTTCCCCGCTAATCCGACGATTGGGGCTCTTATATGACCCTACTCCACCGCTCTGTAACATCCCCGGTCTCGGTAGCGGCCGTTTTTGCTGAGATTTACTTAGCACGTCAATTCATGTACGTCGTGATGAATTGATTTTTGATGTGTCCGCTGTTTGATGATGCTTAACTTGCCGCAGCAGTCTGATACTAGCTCCACTGCAGAATATATCTTGTGGATGCATGGCACATCGATCGGTGGTGACAGAGGGCGATGCTCACTACTCACTCCGATATCGAATGGTGCCGGCAATGTTTTTCTGATCTCACTTTTCTCGTAATTCTCGTTTGAACAGAGCCAACCTATACTTGACAATAATAGACTGTGAAGCAATCACGAAACAACAAAATATCCTAGAAGACGATGATGGCAATAGAACTTGACAGTACACTCGGTGAAAACACTACTATATTGGAGAGAGATCACGCTGGTGCTGCCATCTGCCATCTGAGCTTCGTTTGGAGATATAAACAAGAATAGGGTTTTTATCTCTCCATTTGTGATGGGTTAAACTGAAATATACGCACTCTTTATCTGACAATCAACCTGGTTGAGGGACATGTTGAAATGTGTGCAGATCGCGAATTCTCCGGTGATACAAACGCTTTTCCAATTCCAACTTAAACTACCGAATCAAACGCAGCAGCTGTTGTTCAGCATTCATTATGATTACAATGAGAAGATAAAGAACTATGTAGAAGATGATACGTGTTTAATGAAGAATAAGTGCCCAGTTTGTTTTACTAAGTTAGTCCATAAGTTCTAGAAGTATAAGCAATACTATCAATTTGATTTGGTTTATCTATCTCTTGTAATTACAAATGAAAACGAGAGCCGTGGCTGATTGTCGATTGAGCAGATAAGTGTACAATAATTTCTCTTTCAATCAAGAGATGTGTGAATGATCTGGCGATTGAATTGGCTCGCAAATATATTACTTGGCACGGGAACCTTCATTACATCTCCCGCATATCCCTCCAGAAATGGCTCCACAGCTCCTTCAATAGCCCCTATGACCAAGGACCAGACCCCATAGAACACTTCAGATGGGTGTTTGGTAGCCAAAGAAGTAGGCTGGTCCCTGGCGATAGCACCTTCCTGAGGTACGAGAGGGCTACGAAGCGGAGGTGGCGGCCACATTCATCATCCATTATTGTCCATTGCAGTCGAGGCTGATTGTTAAATTAATGTATCAGACAGCCGGTACCCCGAGCCTCGCAACATTGCCGCATTTTGCCGAGGGATGCGTGGAATGATCTGGTGCTTTGGTCGGCGAACAACTCCAAATGCTCCACGACAGCCCGCATCACCGTCCATCTCGCCACGCCCCTTGCAGAGATGGCTCAGACCGGGGTCAAATGAAAATTTGGACCCCCCTCTGTCAGAGTGGCACCATAAAAATCTAGTGGGCCCAATTTTTGCCACTTTGTTTATATGAAACCATTGTCTGTCTAGGTATTGGCTGTCTGCGCTTACCCCCAGGA